>JADNRY010000171.1:0-139677 GCA_015501585.1 Rhodocollybia butyracea | reverse complement strand
ATTTTTATCGGATTTTACTACAAACCTAGTCCTTGGGTTAGTAGAGTTCATCTTCTTTGTCCTTCCTTCGCTAGTCCACAAGATTAGTGATCCCTTGGATAATACACCTGATTCAGAGTCAACTCTTTCCGGAGTAGGCGAACTTCCTGATCCGGGAACATCTGAATTAAGACGCAGTAAAAGAGTACCTAAACTCGAGAACGATATAATAGTAGCGTCGAGCCCGAACGTCGACCTCCTTTTTCTGTCACTCGAGCAGAATCTAGCCTCCGTCTTCACGCGATCTAAACCAAGCATAGTCCGTGCGACTTCTGAAACAACTCACATTGCCAAGAAGTCTTTAAAGGGAAAGCAAAAGCAATCCCACTGATACTACTCAAGCCAGTTCACGTACAAAGGGTGCTCCAGCCCATGTGCAAGACAACTTGACTAGTCAACCTTCATCTTCATCTTCATCTCTTTCCTCGTATTCCGAGGAAATCTCTCAGTTAGCTACAGCAGTTAACCAACTCTCATCTTCTATTTTAAACAATCTTACAATGAGTACTACTACAAGCAATAACAACCCGGGTTCGAGCGGGAACGCTGGAGCTCTAGTGGAAACGCTGGAGGTTCGAGTGGTTCTGGCGCATCTGGTGGTGCAGCTCCACGGGAACGAATGCTACGGTTGCGCAATTGTTTGGAGACAAAATTAAGTTAACACAAGATGAGCTTGATGAATATAACTCGAAGTACCTTCCTAAGCGTAGTAAAACGGCGACACTATTTAATAAAGATGATCCGTCTATGTTGAATGGTTGGATTGAGGATACTACTCGATTCATTGCCGCGGCAAACATTACCAAGGAAGCAGCGAAAGTGGTGTTGGCGTTGGACTGGATGACTTATTCCACTCGGGAAGCATACAAGTATCTACCCTCCGTCGCAACTCCTAATTTGCAACAGTTCTTCAGAGATTTACGAGTAATCTTCTCTGAATTGGTAGATAGTGAGCTTGGTTCACGCCAAGAGCTCGAGATCTTAACCGGGAAGTTCACACCTCTGGACATTGGTAAACATCAAAAGATCATGATGTATAACCGAGAGTTTAAGAATCTCGTGGATAAGCTGATGAAACCGGCGGCAATCCTTTCCAACGCTGAAGCTGTCAAGGCATATCTTGTGCCCATGAGCGAAAGGTTGTATTTAGCGATTTCCGCGCGTTTGTCACAGAATGTTACGCATGTTCAGTTGTTGTCTCGTCGCCGTGAAGATCCTTATCTACTTTCAGAAGTCATGGAAGCAGCCGAGAGTCCCGATTTCAGAACCCTCGATACCTATTATGGTAACGGAGCTCGTCCAACTGGATCTCAAGGTGTTCCTGACTCTGCCGAAACTTATAGTCGAGGTGCATTATCGTTCAGATTCTCTCCTCAGCTTCCAGAGACCACTCCCGCGGATCCCGTGAAAGTGGAACCTAAGCAGGAAGAAGTGTCGGAAGTTCTCGCGGGAATCGCCTCGATTAAAGATACTATCGCTCTGAACAGGAAAGAGACTAATTTAGTCTTGGATGGTCATCAAAAGGCTATCTCCTCGATGATGAGCTTAATGAAGGATAATATAGAATCCAAACGCTCAGGATACACGTCAACGCAAGTTACTGCGCCGCAGAATACCTCGAAGACCATTCCGGATTGGGGGCAGGGTTGTTTTATGTGCGGGTCACTAGAACATCGCATGTCAGAGTGCCAATTCTTTAATTCCTACAAGGATAAAGGATGGTTAGTTCCTGACACTACTCCCGGGTCAAAGAAGTATACTTTGCGTGATGGTACGCCGTTGCCGAGGAACGACCCTAGTGAATCTCGCCCAGAAAAGATTGCAAGGATTGCAAAATCTAAAGGCTGGGATAAGGGTGGAACCAATGCATTCTTTGTCGAGGAAGAAGACTACTTGGATACTGAGGAGCAAGAGCCTCACCTCACTTCGTTTTTGGCTTCCATGAAAAAGCTAATGGAGGAACATGAGACAAACGGTCGTTATATCGCCGGCTCCGGGGAATCCAAAGAGTCGGGAAACTAATTGCTTCGGTGATGCAGGGTAGAGTCACTAGAGGAAATACAAAAAGCCCACATCTACGAAGGAATTGGTTAAGAAGGTAGGCCCGCCAACAAAAGGTACCCTTAGGGAACCCCTAATTGAAAAGCCACCACCTAAAAGCCCTGCTATTAAAGAGAAACATAAACAAGTGGAAGTCGTGATTCCCGTGAAAAGGAAGTTTGTTGAGAAAGCTGTTGTCGGCGACGATGACGAGTTCTCTCGAGATGGAAATGGAATTATCCTTGATAAGGAAGCTGACGAAGAGTTCGCTCGGAGTCTGGCTGAATTAAGGGAAGAAGCTCCTATTCCCGAGATAACTAAGGTTACTCATAGACCATTCGACGCGGTGAAACCACATGCGGTTCATCCCATTCCACGCAATCAACCATGTCTAGAAACCCAAGATAAAGACAATCCTGTCAAGGAGAAGTCTGTCGAGGATAATGGACCCAAATTTAATATTAGAAGTGGATTTCACTTGCCTGGAGTCGAGGAAGAAGTCGCTCAAAAGTTGTTCGATGCAGAAATAACACTGACATCAGAGGAGCTATTAGCGCTGAGCCGTCCTCTCCAGAAAATTATGTTAAGGAAAGCTAGGAACGTCAGGGTAACTCCTACTAAGAGGAAGAATGCTTATGTTAGTACTCTCCTCGAAGATGGCACTGAAGTACCTGAGGAGCTGGAACTTCCTCGCGGGAACGAATTTGATAGTTATATCTCCATGGATAGCATTAAGCTTGATAGTGAAGAAATCTTCGAAGTCCTCGAGCATAACCATAATGGTTTGAAGGCCGGTTCTATTGTACAACGTGACCCTGTCGAAGCCTTTAAAGCAGACTTACCCGAGGGTGACGAGCGCCGTAATTTGGTAATTGTCGCGGGAAGATCTAGTAGTCTCCGGTGTATTAACACGAAGATCAATCATCAGGATGGAACAACCGAGGCAATCCTCGACAGTGGCTGTCAGATCGTAGCAATAGATCGTCAGACTGCTGTAGAGTTGAATTTGGTCTGGGATCCTACTGTAACGATTTGTCTGCAGGATGTACACGGAGGTCTCGAGGAAACCGCAGGTCTTGCTAGAAATGTTCCTTTCCAGATTGGTGAAATTACAATCTATCTGCAACTGCATGTGCAACAGCGGGCACCATTTGAAGTGCTGATTGGTAGGCCATTTGACGTTCTCACGGAATCCGTGATAAAGAATCATGCGGCTGGTAGCCAAGAGGTGACGATTACGGACCCCAACACCGGGAATAAATGTACTATGGGTACACATATTCGCTCTACGAGACGAAGACTTAGGACTGACAATCCCGAGTTCAAACCCAAACTAGTTCCGGAGCATGCAGGAAGTAGTAACAATCCCGTCAAGGAGGAACAGGGAAATTTTTAAACCTCGAGGATCTGAGTAGCGATCAAGGAGAGGTAGAAATTTGCTATGAGTTTCCATTTTGATGATAATCGTGATATTGTATGTGATGGATATAAGTTCGCAGAAACGGGTCAGTTTTCCGAGCAGGAGTTAAGCGAGGCCTATGTCATGGCTTCGAGAAATTTCATTGCGCAGAAAGCTCCCGAGGACAATGAACTTATTGAAGCCTACGTAAATAAACAACTAGTGGATGGAAATAGACGAGTATTCAACGCTCACAAAGAAGGCTTGGACTACGAAGAAACCGAGGAAGGTCCTGTACTAGTAAATAGAGAGGAATTGCCCGACTTTGATGACCACGCGAAAGCCTTCGCCGGATTCACTACGAAACCGGGAACTAATGAGCGGCATGCTGTCTTCAGGAAGGGCGATGCTAAAAGTACGAAAAGGGAGACTCCTAAGTCTCCTGGTTCCCCAAAATTTGTAAAAGGTGGAAAACCTCGTCGCAGCGTACCCAAATTGCCTCCTAGGCCTCTGTCTGACCTTCCACGAGTAAAAGATTATACCTATACGCCATACACAAAGCCCGAGAGTTATGAACCGCGCAAGAATTCAATTCCTCGGAAAAGAACTGCGATTAAAGATCCCAAGAATGGGAAGGTTTATGATTTGGTTGATGCTTTTGGCGCCAAGAAATACAAACCAGTTGGTGTCAAAGTACATCCTGTGAAAGCGGATCTACCCGAGGAATACAGAGTTCGACGGTACCACCCGGGATCTTCGAGGACGTGTGTAAGATAATAAAACAAAAGATTGATGCAGGAGTTTACGGACCTAGTAGTGCCTCCTATCGCTCCAAGTGGTTTTGTGTAGTTAAAAAGGATGGAAAAAGTTTACGTTTGGTCCATAGTCTGGAACCCTTGAATGAAGTTACTATACAACATTCTGGTGTACCGCCGGCCCCGGCTGAAGTCTCTAGGGACTTCTGTAGTCGAGCTTGTGGAGCTACTTTTGATCTCTATGTCGGATACGATGAGAGGCCATTAGCAGTTTCCTCGAGGGATCTAACGACCTTTCAAACACCTTTTGGACCACACAGGCTCGTGAAATTACCAATGGGATGGACAAATTCCGTACCAATCTTCCACGACGATGTAACCTATATCCTACAAGACGAAATTCCACATGTTACAGTCCCCTATATCGACAATGTTCCCGTAAAAGGTCCGAATACTAGGTACAAACTTCCAGACGGAGGTTATGAGACCATATCAGAGAACGCCGGGATACGACAATTCGTTTGGGAACACATGCAGAATGTTAACCGGGTGTGTCAACGGATGAAATATGCCGGGGGTACTTTCTCGGGGAAAAAGTCTTTCATTTGTAATCCTGAAATTATCGTCCTAGGACACCGTTGTACTTACGAAGGCAGGATGCCTGAGGCTGGGATTGCCGAATCAATCTTGACTTGGCCCGAATGCAAGAATAAACACGACGTACGAGCTTTTCTTGGGACTGCTGGACAGTTGCGAATGTTTATCGAGAACTATGCAAAGAAGGCAATGCCCTTGACAAAGTTAACTGGTGACATGGATTGGGAATGGGGAGATGAACAACGGGAAGCAATGGACGCTCTCAAGGATGGTGTAAGGAATGCCCCGGCACTCCGAAACATTAACTATGAGTGGGACGTTTGTCTCGCAGTTGACACCTCTTACAAAGCAGTGGGATGGTTTATTTATCAAATAGATCCTGACAATCCTAAAAAGAAGTATTTTAATTACTTTGGATCAACTACGTTAAACGAGCGAGAAGCCCGGTTCTCTCAGTCTAAGAGAGAGCTCTATGGTCTCAAACTATCATTACAATCAAGTTATTACTTAGTCTATGGCTCTCGACGAATGACCATGGAGACTGATGCAAGCTACATCAAGGGTATGTTAGATCATCCCAGCTGTGGTCCGAACGCTACAATCAACAGATGGATTGAGGAGATCCGTAAGTTCCACTTCAAGATTTTACATGTGAAGGGTATTTTGCACGGACCAGATGGTTTGTCACGGAGACCTCCAGGCGGATATCAGTCCCCTCGACCACCAATTGACCCAGATGACTATGAAGATTACGATGATGGAGCTCCCGTTGAACTTATCATGGGTGAAGGGGCCAAAGAGCCTTTAGATTTTGAGTCCTTCAAGGACGATATTGACCCACGCAGTGGTTACCTCGGTGAGCTAGCTTGTCATCCTGAGGACATCCAGGAAGAACTCCAGGAAGCCCTCGATGACGAGAAAGCATCTGAACGTCACCGAAAATCGCTGATCAAAAGTCACGGTGAAATCTACTCTTCGTTCAGTCAAACACTTCATATTCCACAAGACTCCGCGGAATGGAGGGCTGATAACCCTTACCCTCGGGAAGGTCGGTCGGAATGGGGAATCAAACTAGATGATATGTTACCTACTATTGCCAAGTGGCATACAGGTGATGAGAAGGATATCACAGAAAACATGAGCGCACCGGAAGCCCGAAGCTTTTTGCGCCAAGCAAAGAAATTCTTTGTGGATAAGAAAGGTCGGCTTTATAAGAAAGCTACTGAGGAAGGTGCTCAGCATCAATTAGTGGTTAGACCTGACCGTCGAATGTATATGCTACATTGCGCGCATGATAGCTTAGCACATAAAGGAACATTTGCTACCCGCGAGTTCCTGGATCGACGTTTTTGGTGGCCTGATATGGAAAGCGACGTACATTGGTATGTTGGCTCTTGCATTCCTTGTCAGAACCGTCAATTACGCCTTCTGAAGATTCCCCCGGTCGTAACACATACTCCCTCATTGTTCCAGAAAGTGCATGTTGATACTATCAATATCACACCCGCGAGCAATAGGTGTAAGTATATTGTTCACGCTAGGGATTCTCTGTCAAGTTGGTCAGAAGCCCGGGCCTTACCGCAAGAAAACGCGAAGTCCCTGGCCGAGTGGTTCTTTGACAACATAATCTGTCGTTGGGGATGTCCCGAGGAAGTTGTCACGGATAACGCCCCGGTGATGTTAGCCATGGTTAACTGGCTCGAGAATAAATATGGAATTCGAGGGATCCGGGTCTCGCCATATAATTCCCAAGGGAATGGCAAAATTGAAAGAGCGCACTTTGATATTTGACAGGCTCTGGTAAAAGCGACGGGCGGCGATATCAAGAAGTGGTTCTACTTCCTTAAACATGTATTATGGGCTGATAGAATAACGGCGAGGAGAGGTTTTGGTTGTTCACCATTCTTCTTGGTAACCGGCGCGGAACCATTATTACCTTTTGATATCGTTGAGTCTACATGGTTGGTAAATCCACCAGATCGTATCTTGACTACCGAGGAATTATTGGATTATCGTGCACAGGCCTTGTCAAATCATAGAACCTTTGTCGAGGACATGCGAGAGCGTGTCACTGAAAATAAGAGAAGAGACCTAAGGGAGTTCGAGAAGAAGTATCGCCATGTCATCTTCGACTACGATTTCAAACCCGGGACGCTTGTTCAGGTTAGAAATACAGCAATCGAAAAGAATCTTGACAGGAAGATGTTCCCTAGATATATGGGACCGATGGTCGTTATCCGTAGAGCTAGGGGAGGTTCTTACATTATCGCGGAAATGGATGGTACCGTGTTGAAAAGCAAAGTTGGTGCATTTAGGGTCTTACCCCACCGTTCCCGATACGAACCTATGGACTTACCCGAGGATATACATGATCTCATCGACTTGACCAAGGATCAGTTAGACACCATGGTAAACGATGGTGATGACAATGAGGATGTGGAATTTCAGCCGGTTCAGTTGTACCATATAAATACCCCCAGTACTTACTCTGGGGAATAATTTACTAAGGCCAGTAAGCTACTGTGTTGCAAGTACTGGGGGAATAAAAATACCCCCCTTTCCGAGGGGCGTATTACCTGGACTAGGGGAATAAAATACCCCCTTTCTGAGGTGCGTATTACCTTGACTAGGGGGAATGAAAATATCCCCTTTCTGAGGTGCGTATTACTTGGACTAGGGGGAATAAAAATATCCCCTTTCTGAGGTGCGTATTACTTTGACTAGGGGGAATAAAAATACCCCCTTTCTGAGGTGCGTATTACTTGGACTAGGGGGAATAAAAATATCCCCTTTCTGAGTGCATATTACCGTATTACCTTGACTAGGGGGAATAAAAATATCCCCTTTCTGAGGTGCGTATTACTTGGACTAGGGGGAATAAAAATATCCCCTTTCTGAGGTGCGTATTACTTTGACTAGGGGGAATAAAAATACCCCCTTTCTGAGGTGCGTATTACCTTGACTAGGGGGAATAAAAATACCCCCTTTCTAAGTGCGTATTACCATATTACCTTGACTAGGGGGAATAAAAATACCCCCTTTCTGAGGTGCGTATTACTTTGACTAGGGGGAATAAAAATACCCCCTTTCTGAGTGCGTATTACTTGGACTAGGGGGAATAAAAATACCCCCTTTCTAGGGTGCATGTTACTTTGGTATGGTGTTGCCAGTATTATTACTTTAATATTCCCTCCAATGCAAGCATATTACAAGGTGGTTCAATTAACCCAAGTTGAATCTGATTACACCATTATATGATTATATCCAAGTTGAATCGGTCCATTACATATGTAAGATACTTATCAAATCTAAGCTTTTTCACCTGCTGACTGAGTAGTACAACGACGCCGAGTTTGACGTTGAGAAGATGAACCTGTTTTCGCCTCAACCCCTTCAACATCAACATGCTTACGCTTCCCTGCTCCCTTTCCCTTTGGCTGTTTCACCCCATGAGCAATGATACTATCCAAGACATACCAGACATCCTCTACAGCCGACCGCCAATCTTCCCAATTTTCTGGATGATCTATTTTGCACGTTCCAGCATGTGAATCATGCCCCCACCAAAGAAGAGTGAGCATAACGAGCAAAAATCCATCCACTCCTCCCTTATCTCGAAGTTTATCCCAATCAAGAGATTCAGGACGTACCAGCTCATTGTTCTGAATACGACCCTTGGGTTGAATTGAACGCCAATATGCCCACCACTCTTCACGCCATGCCAAGCCAATTTCAGGAGTCCAGACCTTCATCATCCTTCCAGGATTCCTGCGGTTCTTGAACCATGCTGCAATCTGGGGGGGGCGGAGAGCCAAAGGAATCTTCCCACAGCTCTCCTCATACCCAAGTCTATGCTCAAACTTGAGATACAGCTTGAAGCACTCAAACCACCTCTTATCCCAGTCAACACTGGGCCTGAAAACCACATAAAACTTTCGAATCCACTCAGGGAGCTCCGTCACATTCCATTCTTTATCCAAAGATGCAACATCCTCAGACACTGACTCTTCAGTGCTCAACAGCTTTCCCCGAAGTTTAGCTTTTGGGCGAGATCCAATTGCTGACTTATCGACATCCATTGAAGAATTGTCTGCAACTATATCCCTCGTAGGTACAACGTCCGTTGACAAAGGGTTGATGGGTGTAGGGCTTGTTGGACAAATGGCTGTGACTACACCCGAAGGTAGGACTTCACTTGTCAAAGTGGGAGCTGCATCCATCAGAGATGGGACTACCGCCGTTGAGGACGTGACTAGATGAGGAATGTCTGCAACTATACTTGAAGTGGGAGCTACATCTGAAGGCAGGACTACATCCATCAAAGTGGGAGCTGCAACCATCAGAGCGGGCGTAGGACTTGTTGGAGGGATGGCTGTGACTACACCCAAAGGCGGGACTACACTCGTCAAAGGGGGAGCTACATCCATCGGAGATGGGACTACCCCATCGAAGATGGGACTACTCCCGTTGAAGATGGGGCTGCACTCGTCAAAGTGGGAGCTACATCCACCGGAGATGGTCTGACTATCCCCGTCAAAGACGGGACTACACTCGTCAACGCGGGAGCTACAGCCATCAGAGACGGCACTACCCCCATAGATGGGACTGGACTTGGTGGGGGTGGACTGTTCGGAGCTACAGCCCTCAAGGAAGTATTGTTGGGGACCTGAACTACATCCCGCGAAGTCGAAACTAAACCCATCGAGGGTGGGGTTACACCCGTCAAAGGCGGGACTATACCTATTGAAGGTGGGACTACAGTTGTTAATGTTGGATCTAAATCGATTGAAGAAGGTTACTGCACTGTTCAAAGCCGGGACTACCCCCGTTAAAGTATTGCCCACAGAGGTATCACCCGTTGAAGTAGCAGTTTTTGAGCCTATGGATGTGACGGGAAGAGTACTCGGAACCCCAGCAACCTTTTCCATTGAAGAAGGAGGAGTCGAACTGGAATCTTTGGGAGCTTCTGGAGGATCGTTTAGAGCACCACCTGTCAACGGAGGTTTAGTCAGGACTTTAACTGTCGTCGGGACCTACTTGTTGAACGAGGATGAACCTCGTTGTCATTGCCCCATACAAACGGTGTGTCGGGCACATCGAGCCCATTTGACATGGACACATTTGGCCCATCATCTTTGCTGGACTCCTTCCGTTTGCCTTCTAGAGCCTTCTGGGCTGCAGTCAGCTCTGCTGGTGTTAGAGCGCGGTCTCGACACTCCTGGGCAGCTGGGTAACAGGTAACATATATTGATGAGCCCTTTATTTACCTGAGAAGGAAAAATACGCACTAAACACTTTCAAACCAAATTTGATCATGAGTGCCTCCACCTGTCGAAAACCGTCAGGGTCAAAAATTGGCCAATTGCAGCTCGTTCCTTTTGCCACACCGGAATGAAGGCTTTTAAAACAAGTTACTAAAGCGTTATCATCACAAAAAAAATGATAGTACTTACCTTCGAACCTCAACATTGCCCTCGCTCTGAGGAATTGGGCCACAGAGAAGAATTGACGTTGCCATACCAAAGTAGTCATAACAGGCATCAACGAGTTTCTGCAATAGCGCAGACAAGCTCACGAGAGCTCTTCAATAAGATCAGAACAACGTCTTTGTGAATAGCAAGAGATACTCACAGGTAATAATCAGAACCTGTCTTGGTTCCTGGGTTATCCTTGGCGAAGTTGTACTCTTTCATATTTTGAGCATGATGCTCATCAACTTTTGCTCGTATCTAGAGAAACAAAATTAGTACAGGCATGTTGCAATTGGGAATACACGGACCTCTGCCTTCACTTCTTCTGACTCTGCTTCCCATAATTGTTTCGTTACTTTATTGGCAACGTTGATCGTGGCAGGTTTCTTCAATCCCGCTTCCTCCGCCGCCTTCATCAAACGATCCATCTCCTCCATATAGACAGGCTTAATTTTTCCGTTCCAGTACAGAGAAGAGTAGAACTGCATGTCTCGAGGCCGGCGAGGGGGGCTAGGGAGTACCTCTGCAATGTGCTCAAAAAGGGAGTAAAGAAGATTTTCTTCGCCCTTATGGGATTGCCGGTTGCGGTTACCATACCAGATGGAAATTTTCTACACGGATAGTCGCTCAGTAAAGGTTCGATAAAGTAGAACACTAGAATACGTACCTGTCGGAGCTTCTTGAAACGGGCTTGAAACTCCTTCTGCTCCTCCTCGGTCTTCTCCTCCATGTCAA
This sequence comes from Rhodocollybia butyracea, assembly GCA_015501585.1. NCBI lineage: Eukaryota > Fungi > Basidiomycota > Agaricomycetes > Agaricales > Omphalotaceae > Rhodocollybia > Rhodocollybia butyracea. The sequence goes on along the minus strand of JADNRY010000171.1, from coordinate 128,641 downwards.
GGTCCAGAGCCTCGTCATCTGGATCCTCAGTTTCAGAGTCTACAACATCTCCCGCCTCTGCCTGGTCACCAAATTTGGCATAGAGCCTTTTAGTCATGAGAGTGTAAAAGTCGGCAACCTTTCCTCCCTCCTGTGCAGTCTTCCACTCGGTGAAATGACTCTCCAGGTAAGTGAGTTTATTTCCCGACACCCACCCTGGTCGTCCTCGAGGTTTTCCAGTTTTTCCTTTTGGCATGGTAAAATTTGTAGCGGTAGTAAGAGGTACACAGAAAGAAGAACAACTTGCGCTGATGGAGGTCAGGTAGCCAAAACTCCGATGCTATAATCGAGTTAGGTTTTGACAGAGCACACACTGTGGCAAACAATATTAACACCGACTACGTAGAGCTACACAGAAAAACTTGTCCTGGTGGATGTCAGGTAACTGAATCTCCGCTCCCAGAATGGAGTTAGTTTTGAAGGAGAGGACGCTGTGGCAAACGTCAGACAGAGATGAATCTTGATTTGGTACTAACATCTGCAAGTTACGAATAAGCTCAAGCCCGTCTGACAAGAGCTCACCAGTCAAATCCAGCACATCCCCTTTTGTCCCCTTCATTTTAATATTGTTATCTGGCGTTTAAATATTTCCGTTCACTCAAAATCTAGAAGCAAAAGACCGAATACCCATCCGAAACATGAAAACAAAATATATTCATATAGGAAATTACTTGTGGCAACAAGTGTACGGCAAACTACTTGTGGCGACCGCTCGAAGAGGCCGTGAAATTTAAAAGCACCAGTGAAGAGGGAGTGATATGAATTGCCAGCAACAAGTGTACGGCAAATTACTCGTGGCGACCGCTCGAAGAAGCCGCAAAATCAAAAGCATCATTGAGAGAGGGGGTAATGCGAACGGAATGCAACGTTCCCTCAGCACGTTGCTTTCAAACTGCTCTCTTAGCACGGTTTCTAGAAGAGCCATTGAGTACTGTTTTCACCATAAGCACAGATTTTTTAACAGACCTATCCACATAAACCGTGGTACCTGGGGAGTGTAGGTCCTTCACCGCAAAAAGATCGTTGGATTGGCGGCCGACAGGATGTTTCTGAGTCGAGCGCCACGTTGAGCCAGTGGAGAGCGAAGTCAGGCTGTCCGTGGTAAGCATTAGAGACACTTCAAAATCAGAATCGGTCCCGGGGGTGTTGGATCTAGGCTGAGACCATTCTTGAGAAATTGAAGACAAAGACAGAGTTTCTGAGGACAAAGCATCACGCCTCTGCCCTTGCGGCGGTGTATGCGGAGGAGTAACGGGTAAGGAAGGGCTCTGGCTTTGTACTGATGCCGTCGAGGACAGGTCAGCACCAGTCAGATGAGCTGGGAAAAATGTCACTGCACGCTGTGCTGGATACCCGTCGGGATGGCGAGTCAGAAACTTATCGAGGGCTGAGAGCCATCCCTTGGCATTCTGAAAACCGTTACCGGATATGTTGGTAACGCTAGAGTGTGCTTCAGACCTAGGAATAGCATCATTAGCTGGGAAAAGAAGATAAGAAAAAAAGAGACAGACCATTCGTCAAATATGCCAACCTTATGGCCTTTCCACACCACTGTAAACGTCCAATCTTCACGACCACGGTTTCGAGCCTTTCCATAGTATGGAATTTTTCTTGCATCAGTCAGTATGATATTCCCATCGCTGTTTTCATTGAGGTCATCCAGCTGTAGCCAGTAGACATCACTCTCTTGACTTCGCATGTTTTGGTGAGAGAAGTAAAGGTGAAAAGAAACAAACGGTCTATCTTCTCCCACGCTGCCCATGCTGCCACCGAGTTTGGTAAGTAATAATGTCATGAAATTGTTCGAAGGTAGAAAAATGAATTACATATCCATAACACTGCATACGAAATCATTATTTGACAGACATCTTCTTCGAGGACCTAAGATTAGATCTGTAAGATGTATGTAGCAGTAGAAAAGTTACCCTTGCCATACCGTCGAATTTTCTCCTTCTGAGCTAGTAAATCCCGGTGGCGTATCCTGTATAACTCCTGTTGGCATCGACGCTTCTCAATTTTTTGCAGCTGTTGCTCTTTCGTTAAGCTGTCAAAGTGTTCCTGCTCTCTGTACAGGGTTAGTTACATGAGAAGACCTACATGAAACGTGAAATAAAATAGAACGGACCAAGCATACTGAAGTCGTGCTTGTTCTAATTTGAGATCTTTTTTCCTGCTTGAGCATTAGATGTAGATAGGAGAATTTGTCAGTTAAAAAATACCTTAAGTATAGTTCACAGTCAGTCAGTTGTTTTTGTTCTCTACGGTAATGGATACGCCGGTAATTAATGCATTCTTGAATTTCGTCGTCTGGGATTCCTATCTGACGCAGATGGATCTTCTCAAGGGTTCCTCGAAGTTCCAGCTTGCTGAGAAATGACACCTCCGAATCAGAGTCGACTGGTGAGGGGTTAGTTAAAAAATAAGGAGTGAAAGCCTTGGTATGTATATTGGGGTGCACTTACCGCTCATGAGAGAACAAAGCCAAGATAAACTATATCAAAGAAGCCAACTATTATCAAATAGCTCCCATTAGCGCCGAGGTGAAAGATCACCATGCCCCAACCATTGAAGCATCGTTTATTAGAAAAGTAGGACGCTATTCACGACAAAGAGATACTTAAATACACTAAAGTAGCATAAGAATATGATAAGACCCTTCCAAGCAATCACACTTCGAGGAGTACTTTGTGAATGTAGTTACATGTATCTGGAACTCGTACGTGTGGTTCATATCAGCTGTAAACCAACGGGCCTAAGTTCTCTCACTTTCATTTGAACCCAAATATTTATCACTTATTTCACATGATCTCAAGGAGCGGAGAGCAATAGCGCTGTATTCGCCATAAACAAACTACCGTACAAGATATAATATACAATCAGCCGCTTCAGCGTCGACAAACCTGCTTCTTGGGAAGAGACAAACCCTCCTCCTCACCGATATCACTCAGTTCACTGAGTTCGTCAAGGCTGGCATCCGTCCTCTTCTGGCCTTGCCAGTCTCCCGATATCAAGTCATTCCAGCGGGTGAACTTCCCCAAGTTGACCTTCCAACGACGTGTTCGATCCTGTTCCCTCTTCTCCCTCTCCTCACGAGAAGCCCGGGAGGACCAGGTTTTGTCGGAACACCAGCCGTTGTATCTCCAACGGAAAAGGCCCCCAGCAGAATACTGGACGACGGAATAACGGGTTTCGTGGGGGGATATAGGAATGTTAGAGTGAGTAATAAGGGCGGAGGGGAAAAGAATTGTGGAGCCAGGAGGAAATCGTATCACTAGCTTGAGGTTCCACAGGACGAGGTGGCCTCCCTTCTCTGGATCAAAATCACCACCGGCAGTGTCCGTACACCACCCGTGGGCGGTGTTCCCTGCATCTAGGTGAGGGGGCATACATGTTTGAGGGCCAAAGTTAACGGTAGTGGCAGCAAAGACGGTTTGTGGAGATGTAGGGCGGAGACGAGAGTCGTGTGCGAGGTGCTCGGTGAGTGTCTCTTTGTATTCGCAAAATGTTTTGTGCCCAAACGAGTTGAAGAGAGCTGGGTTACGACATTAGCAGAAGAATAGAAAGGGAAAATACAAGCTATGCACAATTTGAAAACCCCACTACCCTTTGCATATTGGGGTTGAGCATCAGTTCTTGCATTTCCTTCTGGTTGGCTACCCCGCTGATTTTCACGTTTCCAGGAACTTGGCGTCCTCCGCCATATCCGATGCCCGTAGCGCGTGCAGTGAAGCCACCCGAGGGTGACTTGTCTCCTTTGAAGTAAACGTGCTGTGATCGCTGCATTTTCCGATTGCGGCGTTCAATCGTCGGGTGAGAGCATGCCAGTTGGCACCTCGGGAACCAGGAGGAACACCTCCAAGGACCGCAATGATGCGGTCGGACGTGTCGACGAGAACGATACAGGTCTTGCCGTCCCATGCAAGTAACCTCAGACCTTCGGTGCCCGTCAGCACAGCGAGGTTACGCCAGACGCGCTGAAGACCTGCAGGCAGCTTCCCCAGGGAACGGACTCCTGTCCAGCCTGTAGAAGAGATGGGAAGGGATGAGGCGTTGAACTCAACGAGGGATGGCTGAGAGCCTTGAGCGTGCTGGACAGCTCGAGGTTTGAGACTGTTGGTGGCTTTGCGAAGCTGAGCAGCTTCAGAACGCTTGGCACGTTCCCGAACGCGCTTTGCAAGATTTTTCTTCTGGGTTTTCGAAAGAGAAGCCGAAAGATCAGAACTCGGGGAGGGAGTGGACAAGAGAGCGGGAGATTTGGTGCCGGAGTCAAACATGGGTAAAGAAGAGGGAAGAGAAGGGGTAGCTTGCTTGTCTTCGGCCAGAAATACATCCTCGAGTTCTACGTCTTCGTTGTCTAGTATTTCACCTGCATCCTCGGCATCTGTACGAGCGCTTTCGCTAGGTCAAAGCAATCGATACGAATCCTGCACACTTCGAAGGGTGGAACTTGAACATCTAGGTAATTAGAGTTAAGTTTCGGGGTCAGAAAGGGCAGGAAGGCGAGTGGCCAAAGTATCAAGCCAAATCTCCTCGAATAGAATGGGCCGCATTAACTAGTACGACGCCTCGTAGCACAATGAGACGTCTTGCTCTCTAGAGGGAGTAGTCGCTCAAAGGACATGTTCATGAAAGACTACAGCGAGACATCTTGCTCTCTAGAGGGAGTAGAAGCTCTGAGTCTCCGCGATATGTGCCAATGCCGAAAGATTTATATGAATGAATCATCTGGCGAGGTGGCGACGAACCAGCAAACAGGCGGAAGCAGAAGGGAAAACGAAAACGCGCTAAATGACTTACCAGACATAGGAATACGTATTTGTGGTGGCCAAGCTGTAGGAATACCTGTTTTGAGATTGGCTGAGGTGGATGATGAACGAGAGGAAGCAAAGTCGATAGCGCAACTTGATCGTTGTGGTTAATCAACAAACAATAACTAAGCGCCCGATCGGAACCGGTTTCTACCGGGTTTACATACCGTTATCATTGATTTCCCATCGTTAGTTTCCTACTTCTTGCGATAGTTCTCTTCAATCCTTAGAATATGAACACTGGGCGAAATAAAACGAAGTTATTCCAATCTACCCCGCGTCCTAACGTGGCCACTACTATCACTGCTTCACAAGGACAAATTTCCCAAAGTTCACGGTCGATCGCCGCTGATCTTGCACCATCCCTCCCTGAAGAAGATACAATAACCTACAATGCCGCAGCAGAAACCGAAGATTTCTCCCACATTTTGAACTCAACTCTATATATTGCACAAGATGCACCTTTGGACAATGTTACTTCCAATTTTCCTACTTGGACAAAGCCCATTGGACCTAAAACAGTATGTATATATATCATTGAGATAAAACTGTCATTTAATCGTATGACATCAGAAGCCTGAGATATATGCCTTCATGGCTGTTCAAGATGAATATCTGGATGATACGATCTATGTTGAAGGCCGAGGGTTGAATGGGGACAGCTGTGCAGGCTGTGAATCACCAAATCCTGCGTTTCGATGTGCTGATGAAGAATGTGTGGGATTGGGGATGAGATGTGAAAAGTGTATAGTCAAAGCACACCAACATCTGCCATTTCACTGGATAGAGGTCCGTTTGTGTTTGTGTCTTGTTAACTATGGCTTAACTTCTTTACCAGGAGTGGGATGGTGAGATGTTTTGGACACGAACCCTGAACAGCTTGGGTCTACACGTTCAGCTTGGCCACAAAGCTGGCTCCGTTTGCCTTTTCCCACAGCCAGCAAATATTTCTTTTGCTGTTCTGTACACGAATGGCATACATCAAGTGAATATTGATTTTTGTGGATGCCAGCCTGATCTTGTGCGGCGCACCCAGCTACTTCGGAGTCATTTGTGGCCAGCAACAGTTTTCTCTCCTCATTCAGCTTGTACTTTTATTTCTCTCCACCAGTTTCATACCTTCAACTGCATGTCTTGCGACATATTCAACAATTCCGTTTACTTCAGGGGACATTTATGCCACACTTACGGGATTTCCTGACTGCTGCCCAGCAATGCCATTTGGATGACCCTGATGCCAATATGCCTGAGAAAATCAAGCTCTTTATGCCATCAGAGCTTGATAACCATAGTGTACGGAACGCTGCATGTGCTGGCAAAATTTGGGAGCAGGAAGGTCAATTGCGGCAAGGTGAAGCAATAGATGCTCTGAACACTGTGCGACAAGGGTTACGAGCCCGTACCCTTACCAACAATTTCAAGCTGAAGAATGTAACAGGTCAGAGACATAATACTCGAGCTCAAGGGGTGTTACGACAGATTGATCTGGGCATTAACTCAAATAAAATACGGTACAGGTATGCCCGGAATGCTCTGTTTCGTTTATGGGGCCATGGTGATTGGGAGAAAAAACTGCAGATACTGAGGGATGGTGATGTCCGTGGATTGAATGAGCGAGCATTAAACACAGAAGAACTGGCACAAGAAGAATTTCTTCGTGAAAGAGGGTTATTAAATGAGCTTCAGGGTGCTGGTTTTGCTTCACCAGGGGTTGCTGTGGTGGCTGGGGACACGGGAAAACGCACTCTGTCCTGGATCTGGTATGACATGTCAATTGACCCAGAGGACCCTGAATTTCAAGACGGTATGTGACATCCTTGGCAACTATAAGAATAATTACTCTGATACTTTGTTAGCATTACGTGTTGAGTGGTGCAAGGCACGTGCACAGTCACTTCGATGGAAAGAAGAAGTACTACTTCTTTGTGAAGAGATTTGGCGGATGAGAGAATTTTCACTCTGGAAAGCAAGGTGGTGGAGAGATCAGATCGGAAGGCGGGAAGGAATATCAAAGGAGCTTGAGGAGGGAATGACAGCTTATGCGTTACAACATGCAGTTTTCGAGGAGAAGCGTGCTGAACTTGTAAGTGCAAGATGGGATTATCTTGTGGAACATGCAAAGGGGGTGAGACCAGATATTCCAAATCTGGGGGCACTACTAGAAGATGTGCTAGATATAGGGAAAAATAAATGAAGAAGATGAGGAAATTGCAGGAGAGATGGAGGGGATATAATGGTGGAAGATATGAATGCAGTCATCTGAAACAGATACTGAATATGGTCCAAGGGTTAGGTAATATGTAATCTCAATGATTAAATAAAACTTATCATTCCCCAGTCAAAGTAATGTGCACCTCAGAAGGGAGGTACTTTTATTCCCCCCCAGTCAAAATAGTAATATGCACCTCAGAAAGGGGGTATTTTTATTCCCCCTAGTCAGAGTAATACACACCTCAGAAAGGGCATATTTTTATTCCCCCTAGTCCAAGTAATACGCACCTCAGAAAGGGATATTTTTATTCCCCCTAGTCAGAGTAATACACACCTCAGAAAGGGCATATTTTTATTCCCCCTAGTCAAAGTAATATGCACCCTAGAAAGGGGATATTTTGATTCCCCCTAGTCAAAGTAATACGCACCTCAGAAAGGGGATATTTTTATTCCCCCTAGTCCAAGTAATACGCACCTCAGAAAGGGGATATTTTTATTCCCCTAGTCCAAGTAATACGCACCTCAGAAAGGGGTATTTTTATTCCCCCTAGTCAAAGTAATATGCACCTCAGAAAGGGGTATTTTTATTCCCCCTAGTCAAAGTAATATGCACCTCAGAAAGGGGATATTTTTATTCCCCCTAGTCCAAGTAATACACACCTCAGAAAGGGGATATTTTTATTCCCCCTAGTCCAAGTAATACGCACCTCAGAAAGGGGTATTTTTATTCCCCCTAGTCAAAGTAATATGCACCTCAGAAAGGGATATTTTTATTCCCCCTAGTCCAAGTAATACGCACCTCAGAAAGGGGATATTTTTATTCCCCCTAGTCCAAGTAATATGCACCTCAGAAAGGGGTATTTTTATTCCCCCTAGTCAAAGTAATATGCACCTCAGAAAGGGGATATTTTTATTCCCCCTAGTCCAAGTAATACGCACCTCAGAAAGGGGATATTTTTATTCCCCCTAGTCAAAGTAATACGCACCTCAGAAAGGGGTATTTTTATTCCCCCTAGTCCAAGTAATATGCACCTCAGAAAGGGGATATTTTTATTCCCCCTAGTCCAAGTAATATGCACCTCAGAAAGGGGATATTTTTATTCCCCCTAGTCCAAGTAATACGCACCTCAGAAAGGGGATATTTTTATTCCCCCTAGTCAAAGTAATACGCACCTCAGAAAGGGGTATTTTTATTCCCCCTAGTCAAAATACGCACCTCAGAAAGGGGGTATTTTTATTCCCCCTAGTCCAGGTAATACGTACCTCAGAAAGGGGATATTTTTATTCCCCAGTACTCACAACACAGTAGCTTACTGGCCTTAGTAAATTAGTCCCCAGAGTAACTACTGGGGGTATTTATATGTTGGACCTGCATTGGGTGGGAATTTATCCGTAAAGGGGGGGACCCCTTGTTTGATCAAATCCCTACCTTGAGAAAACCAGTAGACGGTGATGAAGTGGTTTATAACCCTGAAGACCCGGACTCTGACGAAGATTCAAGCGAGGAAGAGATTATACCGGAGACAGACGAAGCTCCTCGTGTCAGAACCCGCGCGATGCGAAAAGTGATACCTAATAATGAACGCTAACGTGTTTGAGGGATTTATAACACTATGCATTTTCTTCCCGTGGAAAGAAACTTACCTTTGTGTTGAAGTTATGTTAATCTCGAAAACTCCGTGTTATCATCAATACACGTGGATTTATTGGGCTTTTAAGACTGTAATAGTCAGAGGCCTATGTTAAAAATATAAACGAGTAACTATAGGCTTAACTAGTACTGGAAACGAATTGCTGGAGCTCAGAGGCTACCAGGCAAAGAAGATAAAGAGACTGTAAAGACTGTGGTTTCTCGAGAGAAAGTTTATTTAAAGAATTCGACTAGAAGCTTGGTTCAGACAACGATATAGTGTCCGGAGAGAAAAACTTACAAGTTATTTACCACTCCAACGATGCTAACAGGGAGGATTGACACATCGCACACTCCATCCCTGTACATTCACAACAACCAATGCTCACTGAAGGCATAGTGGATTAACGCCCGCTTGTCTGACGATGTTCAAGGGAAAGTTGACGTACGCCTTCTACCATTTCTGAGTCCTCTCTGAACTTCAAAAGGTGGACCAAGCTGTCTGTGACTTTCTGAGCTTGGAGAGCACGAGCGTAAAAGACCTGGGTCTTGCTCAGGTTCCCGAGATACTCGTTCCTATGAATATTCAAGAGAACATTGAGATTGGTATTGGTCATCGAGGCAAAGTCGAGTTCGCCAAATTGGCCGGTCAAAGAAGACCACAAACTTAGGAGGAGTGATCTTGGCATCTTACGATGTCTCAACTCCCTCCATAAGTTCGTCCTGGGCTTCATCCTGGTCACCGCCAGACGACGTACAAAGAGAACGAGGACTCCTGCGAGGACTAACCATGACCGGCGACTGTTCACCTCGAGGACTCCCTGGAGAAAGAATGACCGAATCTTCCACTGGAAGACTGGTTGTTGAATGAGTTGGAGAGTCCAGAGGAGGAGTAGTGGCCGGAGGGACTTCGAGCGTATCCTCGGGAACAGACCCATCGGGCGCTGGAACAATGGCGACCCAGATGTTCTTGCTAAGGAACTGTTCATACCGTTCATTAGTCTTGAAACAGAAGTCCGAGTCCCATCCCATGAAGGAGCACAAAAAGCTCCAGTGCGTGAGGTCCAACCGGTTCTTGGGGAATGTTGGAACATAGGATTCCACGAAGACAAGCGGGTCCTTGCCAATGTGACGGAGCTCCTGAACTTTGCTCTGCAGAGAGGTAAACAGCTTCTTGACCGTGCGGTTGAGTTGGTTGCGGGTCTCGATGGCAGCATCATAAGCCTCGCGAACACAAAGGACAGTGCTGACTTGCCGGGCCACGTCTATGATAATGTTAGTTGGTAGAAAGTCAGGAAGCATTAATTAGTACTCACTAATCGGTGCGTTCTCTGCCAACTTGTACGTATTGTTGAGCACCTTGACTAGTTCCGGCACACGAAAGGTGTCTGAACAAGGTTGGTGCGACGTAGCACAGTTTGGACATCCAGTCCCATACTTACGGTTACCGTGTTTGTCACAGGCATACGAGCAGTCCGGCTTATCCTGCTTATCCTCTCCCTTGGTACCCTTGGTACGGCGACCGCCACACTGGATGCAAGGGTTCTCACGGATAACAGCCGGAGTCTGAAAATCATGTTAAAATTTAAATTATCGATAAACTGAAAACTTACTTGACACAATGCGCGGTTCGCTCGGACAAAGTCCAACCAAGACATTTGGTGATCGCCCGTGCTGAGTGCAGGAAGATCCTTGAAGGCATCTAACTCAGGAGTAAGGCCCCAAGTGAGCTCAGCCTTAAAGAGTTCCTTTGGCTTCTGCAATAAAAAGGCCGAAGCGTTAGTCTTGAAGGGTAGAGAAAAACGGAATAGAACTTACTTGGGTCCCCTTGGGGACAATCTCGTCAAAAGACGGCAGATCCATGGCATCATGCTCGAAACGAACGATCACGGTGCGGTATTCTCAAGATCCACTCTTTGCAAACTCTTTGGATGATTGTGCTGCGAGTCTCTTGAAGATGTTGTCGAGGTCAACGTTTCCCACATCTCCCTCGGGAACAAGGAAAACCAAGTTCTCGGGCGGAGTATGCACAGGTGTAGGTTCACGAGAAGACTCCGCAAGTGGGGCCCCCTTGATCTTAGAACTGGAAGCCACGGGAACGGGGATCTCGACAACTGGATTGGACTTCTTGACAGTCTTGAGTTTAGGAGCGGGACGAGGAACAGGAAGGGATGCAGCCTCGATTTCTTCTGTGGGCTCATTCTGACGTTTGCGTTTCAGTTTGGGCTAGGAAAAATGAGACAGTAAGACCCTCGGGTTGTTGGAAAAAGAAAGGAGAGTAGGAACTCACGGTGATCACGGAGGGGTCCCCCTCTTTGCCTTTGCCTTTGCCTTTCGCCTCTACTATCCTATCCTTTCCTTTAGTCAAGACTGAAGCATTGCTCCCTCTCGCCGGACCTTTTGCTTTGAGAGCCTTCGAGGTCATCGAAGGTCTGGTTGCCGAGCTAGTTGCCAATTTAGGTGTGACAGTTGCTGGTTTAGCCTTGGGCTCAGCTTTCACTTTGACCTCAGCCTTTGAGGGAAGTGGAGGTTTAGACGAAGTCTTCTTGGCGACGGTAGCACTGCAAGTAGAATGACGAGGGATCTTGCGGGATTCCGAGGAGTCCTAAAAAGAAATATTAAAAGTTAAAATGATAACGATATAAATAAAACGGGGAAAAGGTACCTCTGAGTTCACGGAAATAGCCTCGTAAGGCGATGCCCTGTCCTCGGAAGGACCATCTTCATCTGAGGCTTCTTCCTCCTCCTCCTCGTCGGTAGGTTCACCGGTGTCCAGCCAACTAAAGTGGAGGTCACCTTGAGTTAATAACCACGCCGATTCACGACATCCCTGGTCAAAAGGGAGAGGAATGGGAAGGTCGGGTGTCTGTCCGCGATGGAGGGCGCTTGCCTAGGAAAAGTTAATAAAAAAGAAAAGATAAAGTTAGTGCGAGCCACGTACCAGGATCCGGTCAATAAGAGCCCCATCCAAGTACCAGCTTGGTTCCGTGTCGTTGAGCTGTAAGGCGCTTCGGACAGCGGCGGAAAGGCGTTGGGCAGCAGCAAAAATGCCTTCGATAATTAAAGGAACATTCTTACGCCCCACAACATGGGTACGGAGGAATTTCTATCATAACATAAGATTAATACGTTAATAAAGGACAAAAAGGGGGCTTACCAGTCGATTAGCGAGAGCAATAAAACTGGTACGGTATTCTTTCGCCTTGGGCAAAGACGGAGTCCACTCGGGGTCCTTGGCTGCCTCGAAAAGTTGAGGGTTAAAGCGCTGCTGAACAGCAGTAGCATAGGCCCATATCATCCGTGCAGAATAAGCCGAGGGGACGTCCCTTTTGTCGAAACCAAGACCCTCGGGTTGTTGGAAAAAGAAAGAATTGGCTTGCGTAGCGTCGGCGGCATTGTCGAATCTCGCAACAAGATGGCTGGCCAGTTCATAGAAGGACGGGAGTACGCTTTTAAAGTCATCTAGAATGTCCGAGGAATCGTCTTCGCATGTTATGGACAAGTACATATCGACGAGCGAGTCGGGAAGAAGGTCACACTGCTCTCGGTCGGCAAGCATGGTGGTAAGAGACGATGATGGGACTTGTTGAAAATTTCCAACATTGTCTTATTAATAGGTCATTCCCCAAAGCCGTAGCCGAAGTGACCGGCATCTGTCTTAAGACGTAAAACAACATATCACAAAATACGAATGTGATAGAGGCGTTTTCAGAGTTCTCGGAGACTTAACACGTTAAACTTAAAAGAAAATGTTATCGAGGAAATGATTGGAAACCCCAATCAGGAGTCTAGGCGCCCGCGGCATATGTTGTCTTGTAGATCAATTCAATTGTTGACACCTGATTCACATAAGCGCCCGACGTCGAGAATGATCCCAGTTAAACTTAGGGGTAGTACGTCCAGACTAGTCCGCGGGAAAGGAATTAGAATGCTAAATGCCGAGAACATAAAAGGGATTGCTAGCAGAGTCGATCCTAGGCTTGGTGGGCTGACCGGGGATGGTCAGATCATTAGTTTGGGGGAGATATTAGGCCTAATATCGGCCTAAGGTGTGTAACCATACATTTTGACACTTTGTACGTGTTATACAATGCAATAAGAGAGTTATACGGAGCCCAAGCGTGATAGCTGTTGCCGAGGCAAAGAACTTAACAATAATACTCAGCGAGCCATGAAGGTACGCCCACAAGCGTAGCCTAGAGCCAAGCTAGCGAGGATACCTGGGCTGCCCAGAGATGTAACGCTAGATCGTCAATCTAGTTATACCCAAGAGTGCATACTCTCTAAACTACAGGACATCTCGAAGCGGGATAAGTACTAAGCCAACGCGTTACTCAAGGGAAGGAATTATGAGGGAAGGCATCCCTCGCACTAAGACCCCCAACGAGCTATGTTAAGATGTGGACTTTACAGTCCGTAACAATGGACCAGAACAATCCCGAGGGAAACTGTAGAGGTCTATTCGCGGCACCGGTCGTAACCGTGAGGACGGTAGAAACATACTTAGCGGTCCTACGGAAAGCTACGCGCCGGGATAGCCTTGGCAAATCGAAACATTTGATCTTAGAAATCATACACGGAAGGTCTTATCCGTTAAAGCCGAATATCGGGAATCACTTGTACATACTCAGCGCAGTTGCTCGAGATTATCAGAAGTAGTGTCGTTGGAAAGCTAGATAACAGGCCTTCTCAAGAGAATGTTAATCACACTCAGGATGGACAGAACTATGCGAGGAATAGAATGAAACTCACCCAAGGGAAACCGGGCGGCGAGTGATCATGAAGCGCAAAGGTACTCCTGACCCCGGAGAATTGTGGAGTAATCGGAGAAACCTCGCTCGGATCAAAACACTCTAAAACTATGTTAATCCTCACGAAATCATATTTTACCTCTGATATATACCCAAGAATGGACTATTTCTTTATTGTGTGTACCATATATAGGCTGGAGTTTCCTTTCCAAGCCAGATTCCTCTGTTCCACTCTCTTTCCGTCTCTCTCCGTATCTGTTTCATCTATTTTTCGTATTAAACTCTCTCTACTCAGTATATAAGCCAGATATATTTATTCAATAAGACAAGTTTCTTGCCCTCGACTTGACTGCTAAGACCAGTGCTCCGTAGAACGTCCCCACGGGATCAGTAGCATGACGCCTCCTGACTTGGTTATCTTAAGAAAGTAATAAACTTCATGTGCTTTGCAAAGCCCATTTATATCTTGATCAAATTTAAGTGTGTAGAGTTCTCTCAAACTCCAGATCAACTCAAATCTAGTTGCTTCCTTAGAGGGGATGGCTTCTAGTAAGGGATTATTTGCCTCCAGAGTGAGGGTTCCTTAGTTGACTTCTTCACGAAGTTAGACGAGCCACTAACTATATGCACTGTAGTACACTATACAATGATGATAAATATAGTCCCTCTTTAACTTCTGTGGCTTGTATCAGTAAAGGACCACTGTTCTCTACCCACATCATGCTTTGTTCTAGCTACTAGGCACCTACTGAGTGTCTCACAGTCATACCTTACATATAGTAACCATTTTATTAGTATTGTAAGTACTAAATACTTCCAGGTACTCACAACACAGGTACTCACAAGTTACTTTGTACCTGTGTTCATTGGGATCCGCAAGTACCTGCGAGTACCTGTGTTAAAATACCTGCGGATCCCGGTATCTGTTTCCCACACATCTGTGCAATGGATCCGGGTATACCTGGATCTGGACTCATGGACATCTCTAATCTGTATACCCTCACTAAGGGCATTGTATCAGTACTGTACAGCTACTGTATCTCTCCATAGCACTTTGTAGTGCTCCTCTCAGCCAGTACTAGTCAGCTCTAGCTTATTATACAATTAAAACACCTCAGGTTCAACAAAGGAAAGTGAGATAAGTGATTCATTAAAGTAGCTACATACTACAAGTACTTGATTCAAGTAAAAAATGTAGCGAAACAAAAAGATAGTATAGGTAATGAGTAACAAGCCCATCTGACAAACAGATGAAGAAAGGGAAGTACTAAGTAGATGTACTATTGAGACATTAGATAGAGTAAAGTGAAAGATAGTCAACCACGTACCTTGTAGCAAACACTGAGAAAAAGTGGGAATTTGAAAGCAACGCTACAGAAAAGTCATGTAGTATGTCCCGCAATTTGCACAGTACATGCGCTATTTGGGTATTTACGTGTAGGCGTGTGAAAGGTGCTATAAAACAACCTAACAAAAACACTACCGCGCCTAACCAGACTATCAATATGTAAGGGAGAGAGGGTGGGTTGTCAGAGATTCCCCGAGGGAAAGTTTCATAATATCGGAGATATGCACGTGGTTGCTCCAGGTTCAAGACCGTTGCGTTAAGATGGGTAACTAAGCTTGGACAACTCTTAGAACTGAGTTGAGGGAAGCCTAGTTGGGTGTACATATGTACAAGGGAATGTCGGGGATGTCCAAATCAATATAACCAAACCAAAACCAATAATGTGTATGTGTCCAAAACCAAATAATCAAAACCAAAACCAATACAACGAAACTAAGATTCTCCTAGGCAAACTCTGGCACTAGCTAGAATAGTAACTTTGAGGTTTGTCAACAACCTTGGGCAAACTCTGGCACTAGCTGCTGTGATGCTGTAAAGTCCTCGACCAAACTCTGGGCCAAGCTACAATATTGTGAGTGAACTTAATCACTAGGAACTTGTACCACAATCTTAGTGGCTCGCCTAACCTCACAGGGAAGTCGACTAAGGAACCCTCACTCTGGAGCCAAATAATTCCTTACTAGAAACCGTCCCTCTAAGGAATCAACTAGATTTAAGGTTGATCTGGAGTTCAAGGGAACTCACACACTCAAGACTCGATCAGATTCTCAAGTGGGCCAAAGGAAGTTTGTGAAATTCTATTACAGGCAAATTCCGCCGAGCAAGTAATATGACAGTAAATCAAACTCCTTGAAGAAACTATCAGTCACTCCGCGGTAAAGCATTGAGACTGGCTTGTTGGAACTAAGAGACACGTTAGTACGATGTACAACTAAGCTCATCCAGAAGTGATGAAGGCTTAATCATATTACCATACCTAAGAGACACATTAGTATGATGTACAACTAAGCTATAGGTACAGTATGAGCATAATGGACATAGAGCATAAGTATAATAGACATACCTCAGCCAGAAGTGATGAAGGCTGAGGAAAAGAAGGGAACGTCGATACGTACAGTATAAGTAGAAATCCGTATCAATGAAATAAAAGTTAAAACAAATGATAAGAACTCGGGTCTGATATCTACTCGGTATTGGAGCTGTACATACCGGCGGCCATATACCGTGGACCGAATATCCAACACTCCCCCTCAACGAGAATGCATTGGGACAAGTCCCAGTAGTCAAGTTGCCTGTCGATGAGTTTCACCATCAAGAGCTTTGGTGAATATGTTGGCAACATTATCCCTAGAAGCAACAACAGCTGTCTGAATATCACCGCAATGAACCGCTTCATGAATCCAGTGGTGGTGAATTTTGATATGTTTGTTTGCATTAGTGACTTGGTCGGAATTAATGTTCTTCAAAGCCAAAGATGAATCAACAAACATCTGAGTTGGTTCAGGTTGAGTGAAGTCGAGTTCCTGGAGAAGGGAGCGGAACCAAACAACTTCCCTACCACAAGATCCAGCTGCATAATATTCGGCTTCACTGGTGGAAGTTGCAACAGCAGTCTGTTTCCTCGTATACCAGGAAAAACAACCTGTACCAAAAGTGAGGGCGACGCCAGACACCGAACGACCATGTTCAAGGTGATCAACAAAGTTGGAGTCGGTATAGGCAAAGGAAAGGAGTGACTTGCCACCAAGGATGAGGACGAAGTCAACAGTCCCCTTCAAATAGCGAATAATCCGTTTCACTGCTTTCCAGTGGATATGACCAGGATTATGCATGAACTGCGCTACTTGTTGGGTGCTGCGAGTGATGTCCGGGCGTGTTCGAGTGGAGGCGTGCATGAGAGAACCAACACCTTCAGCGTAGGGCACCAATCACATCTCTCTCTGTTCAGGAGAATCATCAGAAGGACAATCAGCTTTGGACAATACCGTCTTTTCCATGGGTGTTCCAACGGGGTGAGCATCATTGAGTCGGAAACGCGAAATGAGAGACAAGATGTAGGAACATTGGGAAAAGGAAATGGTTCAAGCAGATCTATCACGAGTAACATCATACCGAAAAAATTGAGAAATCTCCCCCTTATCCGAGATATCAAAATGAGTACAGAACTCATCCTTAAATCAAATAATCTGTAGAATGGAGGAACCAAAGAGAGCTAGATCATCCCCGTGAGTTGCAATGATGATTATTCCATCAGAAGAACAACAAAAGAAGACACAAGGATCGGAAATGCAAACCTGAAAGCCAAGTTCAACCAAAACACTTTTTAGTTTCTCATACCAGAGAAAACCAGATTGCTTAAGTCCATAGAGTGCCTTGTTAAGCTTCCAAACCCACGAATCCTTTCCTCTGACTACAAATCTGGGCGGTTGCTTCACATATGTTGGCTGGTCATCAGGGATGGTGCTATTAAGATAAGCAGATTTCACATCAATGACATGAATTTCCCAATCCTGGATGGCCGCTACGGTTGCAATACCACGAATGGATTCAATACGAGCAGTCGGAGCATGGATATCGACAAAGTAAATACCCGGAATTTGGGTAAAACCCTGAGCTACAAGTCGAGCTCGGTAGACCTCAATGGCCTGAGTGTTGGCATTGCACTTGATAGCAAAGACCCAGCGTGTACCAATGGCCTTACGGTCAGGAGGTGGTGGAACAAGAGAGTAAGTCCCAGTCTCCAAGAGCTGGTTAAGCTCGTAATGACAAGCAGCTTCCCACTCTGCATGATCGGGAGAGTTGAGAGCCTGCGAAACATTGGATGGAATTTCACCACTCAAGATATGTCCCAGTTCGGCATCTCCCCCTCATCCCCGCTATCATCCATATCAAGCTCAACATGCGGAGGAATATCCTCATCAATCTGTGGCTGGACTTCTGCTCTCGCACGGGAGCGAGTCTTAGCAGGTGTAGCATCAGAAGGCATGCGGGGATTAGGACGAGGGGCATGAGGTGGAGGAGTAGCAGGAGGAACAGGAACAGGAGGGTCAGGTGGGAGAGCGGATGGAGCGGTTATAGGGGAAAACTCATCATCATCTTTATAAGTAGGATTTTTGAGAGACAAATAATCATAGGACTCCCCCGCAGCGCTCAAAAGTCCATCTCCCATTAGTGTTGTCATCAAAACTTCACAGAGATTGCTGAACGTACACCTTTACCTGGCGTGTACACATAGTACGCTGAGAGGTCTAAACTGGGGTGAACTTAGAAATGGCTTACACAACCACACCAAAACACACACACAACTTATTACTCAGTTCGGGTTTTTAGTTCAGCCAAATAATATTTATTTAAAACTTCAATCTATTCAAGTGCTTCCTTGCTACACTGAGTGTTATTTCACTAAGTGCCTTCCCTTTCAAAGTACAGACTTATTTAAGCTGATCCCCAAGCTCTGAGCTGTCAAACAAATACTATTCCTAAGTCCCTTGGTAAAATCACAAATTAACACAAGTCACAACTGACCAGAGGGTGTCCCTATAACTCAGACAGAGCTCTGACTGCAGCCTAACTGTGGTTTGAAAATAATATTCAAAGTCCTTTCTAAGTCTTTGTCTTAACTTCTCTGCACTCAGTTCATGCTGAATCTCTTTCTGTCTCTTTACTCAAGTTCAATTGCTTGTCAATTTCTCTCTGTAAATCCCAGTCTTTATATCAATTCAATCTTTTAGTAGTAGCCTGATAAGGAGCTGCTACACCTGGTGGGGTAAGAAAGAATGCTTTTCTCTTCATTTCCTTGCCTTTTTATACTCCTAGGTCCTTGAAATTTTCTTAATTAAGGTACCATGGGTTGGTAAGACTCTCTTGGCTTGCCAAGAGCCAAGAAGATAAATCTCATGTTGCCCTTTTAAGCCATAAGTGGGCTTGTAAGTGTTCTCCTGGTTCCTACACTGTCCCCAGGGCTCTATATCGTTGTCTCATGGGTCCTCTACCCATATTACACCTTTTCTACATCTTTTATTTAATAAGTAACGGAGGGGAGGGAAGAACGATGCATTCCCGATGAGTGGTTCGACTTTGATGCGCTTTTAAGCGCCGGGCGGTCCGTCCGTCCCGCGGTTCAAGTTGTTCCGTATCTCCCCTTTTCTCTTCTCCTCCCGGTCCTACCGGGTACTTGTATACATGTGGACCGTCCCGTAGGTCGGTCCGAATAAATTTTATTATAGGCATGTCGCTAGGACGCGCCCCGCCTTTCTTTTACTGCCGGCGCCGGGCCACTTTGATCCCCGGCGCCTAATTCATCACTAATCGTCTAGTTTCTCTCTGTGATTCGTTCCAAGGAACCAGTGCTTCGATTCTCTTACTTTAAACGGATATGGGTTTCGCATTATGCTTGCCCTCATTCGTCTCTCTTCATCTATTTTAATACCTGTCTTGTATATTCCTGTATAGGACTTTTTGTAGTAGGTAGTATTAATTGAATAGACTTTAGATCTGGCAAGCCTAAATCAATCTAGGTAAATCAATTTGATTGATTTTGAGTTTGTGGGTCAACGATGCATCCTTGCACAGTAATGTAGCCTCTTAAAACATAGTGTATCTCCCTTCAAATGGGTTTCTACATACTAGATACCTGAAGTGGACCTTCAAAGTGTCTAATACATAATGTACCCTAGGTAGTGACGTGACGTGTTTCACGGGGTCTTTTAAATGATGACATTTCGCTTGAATTTCGGCGTACAGCGTAATTCGGCGTGTCAATGCCACCCGAGTCTCATCGAAAACCTTAGAAAAGAATACCCAGGAGTACCACGAGCGTCAAGTTTATTGCTCCTGTGAAGTTTGTTGATGATACCCAGAAACGTTTACATCCAAAAGAATGCAATTTTCGATGGTCCAGGGTGCTTCTCTGTACCAGAGATGATAGCGTGTGTCTCCCCTTTAGGTAGAGGACTAGCATAAGTACCGGGCACAGTATTTGGGTATTTACGTGTAGGTATGCGAAAGGTGCTATAAAACAACCTAACAAAAACACTACCGCACCTAACCAGACTATCGATATGTAAGGGAGCGAGGGCGGGTTGTCAGAGATTCCCCAAGGGAAAGTCTTGTAATATCAGATGTATGCGCGCGACTGCTCCAGGTTCAAGACTGTAGCGCTAACGTGGGTAACTAAGCTTAGACAACTCTTAGAACTAAGTCAAGAGAAGCCTAGTTGGGGTGTACAAGTGTACAAGGGAACCAGGTGTGTATGTCCAAATCAATTAATCCAAAACCAAAACCAATACAATGAAACTAAGATTCTCCTAGGCAAACTCTGGCTCTAGCTAGAATAGTAATCTCGAGGTTTGTCAACAACCCTAGGCAAACTCTGGCACTAGCTGCTGTGATGCCGTAAAGTCCTCGACCAAACTCTGGGCCAAGCTACAATATTGTGAGTGAACTTAATCACTAGGAACTCGTACCACAATCTTAGTGGCTCGTCTAACTTGTGAAGGAAGTCAACTAAGGAACCCTCACTCTGGAGCCAAATAATCCCTTACTAGAAGCCGATCCCCTCTAAGGAAGCAACTAGATTTGAGTTGATCTGGAGTTTGAGAGAACTCTACACACTTAAATTTGATCAAGATATAAAATGGGCTTTGCAAAGCGCGTGAAGTTTATTACTTTCTTAAGATAACCAAGTCAGGAGGCGTTCACGCTACTGATCCCGTGGGGACATTCTACGGAGCACTGGTCTTAGCAGTCAAGTCGAGGGGCAAGAAAACTTCTTTATTGAATAAATATATCTGGCTTATATACTGAGTAGAGAGAGTTTAATACGAAAAAATAGATGAAACAGATACGGAGAGAGACGGAAAGAGAGTGGAACAGAGGAATCTGGCTTGGAAAGGAAAACTCCAGCCTATATATGGTACACACAATAAAGAAATAGTCCATTCTTGGGTATATATCAGAGGTAAAATATGATTTCGTGAGGATTAACATAGTTTTAGAGTGTTTTGATCCGAGCGAGGTTTCTCCGATTACTCCACAATTCTCCGGGGTCAGGAGTTACCTTTGCGCTTCATGATCACTCGCCGCCTGGTTTCCCTTGGGTGAGTTTCATTCTATTCCTCGGATAGTTCTGTCCATCCTGAGTGTGATTAACATTCTCTCGAGAAGGTTTGTTAT
Source organism: Rhodocollybia butyracea (assembly GCA_015501585.1). Taxonomy (NCBI): domain Eukaryota; kingdom Fungi; phylum Basidiomycota; class Agaricomycetes; order Agaricales; family Omphalotaceae; genus Rhodocollybia; species Rhodocollybia butyracea. Next base: position 107,680 of record JADNRY010000171.1, on the reverse strand, counting down.
CTAGCTTTCCAATGACACCCACTTATGATAATCTCGAGCAAACTGCGCTGAGTATGTACAAGTGATTCCCGATAGTCGGCTTTACATCAGGAAAAAGCTGTTTTTGCTAGGTGACCCCAGAGTGGCCTAAAGCAAGCTAGGTGACCTATGAATCCTATGGCATCCTAGAATTTGGGCTCGTCCCTTGCCAGTCAAGGCTCTTGAGGATTCCCTAGGGATCCTAGGCAAACCCAGGCAAGCCTAGGTTTGCCCAGGTTTGCCCAGGTGTTCCCAGGTGTTCCCCAGAGCACCTGGCAAAACCTGGGCAAACCTAGGCTTGCCTAGGGAATCCTCAAGAGCCTTGACTGCAAGGGACGAGCCCAAATTCCTAGGATGCCATAGGATTCATAGGTCACCTAGTTTTGCTTTAGGCCACTCTGGGGTCACCTAGGCAAAAACAGCTTTTCCTGATGTAAACGGATAAAGACCTTCCGTGTATGATTTCTAAGATCAAATGTTTCGATTTGCCAAGGGCAATCCCGGCGCGTAGCTTTCCGTAGGACCGCTAAGCATGTTCCTAACCGTTCCTCACGGTTGCGACCGGTGCCGCGAATAGATCTCGACGGTTTCCTCGGGATCGTTCTGGTCCATTGTTACAGACTGTAAAGTCCACATCTTAACATAGCTCGTTGGGGGTCCTTAGTGCGAGGATGCCTTCCCTCATAATTCCTTCCCTCGAGTAACGCGTTGGCTTTAAGTACTTATCCCGCTTCAAGATGCCCTGTAGTTTAGAGAGTCTACACTCTTGGGTATAAACTAGATTGACGATCTAGCGTTACATCTCCGGGCAACCCAGGTATCCTTGCTAGCTTGGCTCTAGGCTACGCTTGTAGGCATACCTTCACGGCTCGCTGAGTATTATTGTTAAGTTCTTTGCCTCGGCAACAGCTATTCATGCTCGGGCTCCGTATAACTCTCTTATTGCATTGTATAACATGTACAAAGTGTCAAAATGTACGGTTACATGCCTTAGGCCGATTTTAGGCCTAATAACGGATATTAAGAATGTACCAGACAGCATAGCCCCACATAGAGAGAGGAAGTTGAGAGTGAATAAGGATAGTGCGTACCCGGTCAAAAAATTGTACGATTCAGGCGCTCAGAACGGCCGTTCTGTTCAGGAGTGTAAGGAGCGGTCTTTTCCCAGCGGATACCATGCTCCTTCATCCAATCGCGCCACTCGTTGGTTATATATTCCCCACCATTGTCAGTGCGGAAAACCTTCAACTTTTTGCTGGTTACCTTCTCTACTTCAACTAACCACTGCTTAAAAGCAGTAAAAGCATCACTCTTGCGGCGAAGCAAGTAACCCCAAGCCATACGGGAGCAATCATCAAGAAACGTGATGAGATACCCCATGCCGGTCGTGGTCAAGACCGGAGCTGGTCCCCAAAGATCTGAGTGAACTAGGCCCAGTGGCTCTGAAGCTCTAGAGTTCGATTCAGGAAAGCGCGCACGGGTGAGCTTTCCCTGCGCGCAGGCGTCACAGATGGGGGGTTCTGCAGCCAATTCTGAGGCCATAAGTTTCACGGTCATCCCCTCAAGCGTACCCGAATGGTACAAGTCACGACAAGCGGGATAGTTCAAATGCCCAAGCTCGTTATGAAGCTGAACCAGTTTGGAGTAAAGCGGAGGTTTGTCCGAGGTGGAAGATGTAAACGCAGAGGTGGAGGGAGCAGAGTCAAGGTGATAAAGTCGAGAATCGTCCTTCGTTCCAGTGAAAACAACATCCTCCTCATCAATAAGGCGCTGGATAAAAGTACCAGCATCATCCTTACTGAATGTTACACATTTCCCTGCGCCAAAGACAGTATAACACTTAGCTTCGTCGAGTCGGGAAACGGAAATGAGGGTAGGAGAGGAGTCAGGAACGAAAGCAGTGTCCTTCAGATTGAGACGGACAAGTTGACGATGGCGACGACGCGCAAGAAAAAACGGCTATACCTCGACCTGCAATCTTCATAGTACCATGACCAAATCCAGTAACCTTCTGAGAAATGGCCGGATGGTGGAAAGACATGAAGTCGGCACGAACAGAATGAATGTGAGACGTAGTACCAGAGTCGATAATGATGGGAGGCCTATCGGCAGTAGTACCAGCTGGATACACTGACTCAGACATAGGCTGGGAGGAATTCACATTTGTAGAAGTCTCGGTCACCGGGTAAGCAGAGAAATCGATAATATTGGCGCCCGAAGAAGATTCTACGAAATGTGATGAGGTAGACTGCTCAGTTTCACCTCCTCCCCCACTATCCACATGGTGGGCTTTCTCTTTGCCCTTCTTCTTATTTTTCCCCTTTCTGTTACCTCCCTTAGCCTCCATAGCATGTTTCCCACCACCGGGCTTACGGCAAAAATCCTTGGTGTGACCGGGAGTGTGGCAGTTGACACAATAATAATCTCCACGGGCCACATAGGAGCGTTCGAGCACAGCGACGGCGGCTTCTACGTTCGACATGCCGGAATTAGAGTTCTCGTCAGGATGAGCTGAACGGTAAGAACCTAAAATCTGTTGGACAGTCGACTCAAGAGTAGTGCTGGAGGTGAGAGAGAAACTGCGGATCCAGGTGTGCCAAGACCCGGTCGCACCTTCCTCATTGGGGAGAGTAGTGACAAGAATAGCAGAGGCAAACCCTTCCTCCACAACGTACCCAGCTTTCCGGATATCCTGCAGAGCAGATTCGAAACCCTGAAGATGGGCGGACAAAGAATCAAAGCTATGCTGGAGCGGAAGTCGGCGGGTGAGTCGGGAGAAGAACGTCATGATGAGACCAGAACCCTGAGGACCATAAGTACCCGAAAGTCGTTTATAGGCAGCGGCGCTCGTAAGACCTTCTACCATGCTGACCATGCTCTCAGAGATACACTGGAGAAGCATGTTCATCATATAAGAATCCATCCGTTGCCAGATAAGATACTTAGTGTCGGTATCGGGAGGACAAACAAGCGTGCCCGACAAAATAGATTGACATCCTACTGTGCGAGCACCAGCGAGGAAGACGGCAGACCAAGACGAAAAATTTGTTTCACCTTTGAGCTTAGTGTCACGAGGGAAGAGCGAATTTCCACCACTAGGGATGGTCCAATCACTCGGAATGGTCGGCGCGGTCATAGTGGTCTGTGTACTCGAAGTAGTCTGAGTAGGTTGGGTAGTAGGAGCGGAAGGGGTAGTAGACATCGATAGAGACGAGGGTTATGCAGGAAGAGAAGATAAAAGATTCAATTCCGGTAATCACTATAAGGCTGGCTGTATCAGGCGGACTCGGGGCCCATAACCTGTTGGAACTAAGAGACACGTTAGTACGATGTACAACTAAGCTCAGCCAGAAGTGATGAAGGCTAAATCATATTACCATACCTAAGAGACACATTAGTACGATGTACAACTAAGCTATAGGTACAGTATGAGCATAATGGACATAGAGCATAAGTATAATAGACATACCTCAGCCAGAAGTGATGAAGGCTGAGGAAAAGAAGGGAACGTCGATACGTACAGTATAAGTAGAAATCCGTATCAGTGAAATAAAAGTTAAAACAAATGATAAGAACTCGGGTCTGATATCTACTTGGTATTGGAGCTGTACATACCGGCGGCCATATACCGCGGACCGAATATCCAACACAATGTAGTTTTTACCTGATACCATTCCAGTATCAGCATCATAAAGTACAATCACATCATCAGTATCAAATTCATCAGAAAATAAATCATTATTTGTTTCAAAGTGATTGAAGTTAGAGGATAAACCAGAAGAAATATCTTCACTTAATGGAATACTAATAGGCAGTGTGGACTGATTACCAGCTTTCATTTGAGCTTGGAAATCATCTCTAGCATCTAAACATTCATATCTTAAGTTCATATTTTTAATATAAAGCAGTTCCTTCTCTCCAAATTCATAATTTTCAAAAGATTCATGCCATGATTCTTCATCAGCTTTGAGATCTTTACCTGTGCGCCATGGCTTGAATAGAGTCAATATTGTGCAGCAATAAAATTCCCAATCCTCCTTGTCAGGCCGAGGTAAGGGTGGACCTATAAAGTTAGGAACATTTTTTTGCCAGTTGCGGGTGGCAACAGGAAATGAGTTTTAGCTAGTGGATGACCCTCCATAAACCGCAATGCAGTATCTGATAGTGTTTGCTGCTCAGAATTCAAAGCATGAATATCATTTTCAAAGTCATTCAATGTAGGCTGACTACCTCCCCGCCTAGCTGCTCTAGTAAAGCGCCGGATCCAATCATATAAATAGAAAGATGAATGTGTTTCTGGCTGGTGAGTATAATCATAAGTTGATGAAAGTCCCATCAGTTTACCTTTTTGTTTTTTATAAGAACAACTTTATTGTCACTGTGTATATCTTTGGGATAAAGATCAGTGCATACCATTGCCTCTGGTGCCATATTAGTGGCTCTTGGACACTCGATCCGTACTTTGCGCGCCTCCATCACAAAAGGTTTCCAGAAAAACGGAACAAAAGAATGACTGGAATAGTGATCAGTATTTTGCAGAAGATATAGACATATCATTGGACTTCCCAACTCTAGTTTAGTTGCTAGAGCATTGACCATTTTAGTTAAGAAGATGTGAGCCTTATCTTTTGCAGACTGAGACCCATCTATTATTGCAGTATTATTGTCAAATGTAGTTTACATACTATCAAATGCCACGTGTGTTTTCAAACCTGTTTTAGTTATGTAGTCAGTAACATAGCACACAACAGATGTTCCAGAAGTAAGAGAAGTGACATCAGTATTGCACCACATAAGGTATGTAAGAGTATCACAAATCTAAGCTCACCTGCTTAATGTGTTGATAGGGGAAGTAAGAAGCTAAGTGTGAGAGAGAGATGCTTGTATGAAGACAATAAGATGTTCTTGAGTCTGGGGACTGTAGGAGCAGACCCCACTACTTATATACATGTGTAACTAAATAGGACCCAGAGTACTTTACTCTGGGTAGTTCCAGAAGGTTCTACTGTCAAGGTGAAACTATCTGTCAAAAGGTGACACTGTCTGTCAAGGTTAGACAGTAATACATCTGGTATCTATCTACTCTAAGTAATAAATAAGATATAGATCTAATGTAATGATAAGCCCATGGCACAGATAAGATATTGATAGATAAGATAAAATATAAGATAAAGCAAATGAATAGAAATCTGTGACAAAGAGCAGGTGAAACATCATTGATCCAAGGTTCCAATTTTTTGAGAGAGATATGGCCTGTCTCAGGATCCACAAATGATACTCTTTTATTATAATTAAAAAAATTAAACTTAATATTATAAAAAGCAATATAACATGTAAATTTTATTGGGATATAGATATAATTATTAGTGTGCGTAGCGGAGGTTATGATTTACGGTTTAACGTTGGGAATGGGATTTGGAATATTGATAAGGGATATGATTCCTAAGTGGATATATAAATGCAGTGCTAGAGTATGTACAAGATAGGAAGGATAAAGTAATTGCAGTCTAAAGAGAAACCTGCTCAAATGCATTTTCAAGTCCAATTTCACCACTTGTTCCAGCCTCGACAATTATTTCTGCATGCAATATATCACCTTTATGAAATGCCTCAAAAGCAGCAGGCAAATGTGCCAACATTACAATTGCCAAGCCACACTGGAGCAGTGGTCCTCCCTTCTCGGCAGGTTTGAGCTTTAGTAAGCTTGTTCCATGCAATCCCCAGGTTTCCAGAACACTACTTTGTTCGAGGCAGCTTGTATGCGGATTCTGTAACTAGCTAGGTAGAAGTGGCCACCCATGTCACATTTGGAATTGTTGTGAAAGGTGGTCCACGACGACGGCCAGTCATGAGGTTGTCTCTCAAGATGAACAGCTCTACAAAAATTCAGCAGTGCACAATTCAGTTGCAGGTGAGTAACTTACCTGGCGTGGTTTCTGGCAAATACACCAGAAGGAGGAGCAAGTTCAGCGTCATGAAAAGTCAAAGGTACTCCACCATCAACATCAATAGTATATGTCTGCTGCTTCCCACCATTTGTGATCGCTGTATCCATCCTATAAAGGTCATTGTCTTTAACAAGTTTTTTTAAATCAGCAACAACTTCATGTGGGCCAAGCAATTTCACAAGGTTCCATAAGAGTGCGAATACCGAAGAAGATTTGTACTGAAGTTCACACTTCTGAGACACTTCAGGCAACCACTTTTTTAGTCTTATTAGTCTACACTTTTGTTACATTGACCTGACTAAAAAGACTCAAAGTCCCTGGCAAATCCAAGGTGCCTTGGTCATGTCCAGGATGGCTTGGTCTTGTCCAGGGAAGTGGGTCATGTCCAAGCAAGTAGGCCATGACCTGGTCACCTGGGTCAAGTTGGTCATGACCAGGGGTAGGATAGGGTATGCCCTGGGAGGGATAGGGTACCTTGTGGGAGAGGAGGGAGACCTCTTGGGAGGAGTGTGGAACTTCCAGGGTAGGAGTAGGGGGTGCAGTGGGGGTGACAGAGGGGGAGTAGAGGGTGCTGAGGGAGGAGTAGGGGATGCTTGGAAAGCAGTATAAAATGCTTTGGGAGAGATGTCAGCCTCCAGAGTGGAATAAGATGGTGCAGGAGAGATGTCAGTTTACATGTGAAGTGTGTGCAACCTTGGGGAGTGTTTTGGTGGGCTAATTGCAGGTACATGGGGCAGTGGGAAGAGAAGGGAAGCTGCTGGCTCATGCTGAGGTGGATCTGGCCAAGGACAGCTTGGACATGACCTGGGGCAACTTGGACATGACCAAGGTTAGATTGGACATGACCAAGGTCAACTTGGACATGACCAAGATCAGGTTGGACATGTCCAAGATTAAGTTGTACATCATTTAAGGCATTTTAAAAATTATGATATTAGGAAATTTTTTAATTTCTATGGTGGCTGAGGTCAAAGCTGTTTTTATTACCAAATTAGGCAATTATCAAACACTTATGTTTTTCTCATAGAGTTAGACACATTTGGTATTTTTGATAAATTACTATATTAGGCAATTTTATTTCAATAGAGTTTTATTTCTTAATTAGGTAATTTCAAAAGTTTGCAGTGGATGAGGTCAAAGCTGTTTTCATTGCCTAATTAAGAAGTGACAAATCTTTTGCAGTGGATGAGGCCAAAGCTGTTTTCATTGCCAAATTGAGAAGTGACAAACTTTTTGCAGTGGATGAGGTCAAAGCTGTTTTCACTACCTAATTGGGAAATGGCCAAACTCACCACAAAAACTGTCTGGACTCTATCCATGAGGACAAAGAACTTGCAGTAGGCATCCAGACCCCTTCTCCATACATAGAACAGGTGGCTCACCCCAAATGAAGGCAATCCTGTGGTGGGAAGGGGTTGGATTGCAAAATATTTTTTGGATGACCTTTGATTTTAGTGGATGAGGACAAAGCTGTATGTCCATAAAAGGAAATTAATGAAAAGAGGTGAGTCTAAAGATTGCTTGATATAACATGCAGATTGACATGGATAAAGCTGATCCTTGTCATCCCCTGATACCCTGATATGTTCTCTACCTTTTCTGGGTCTCTGATATATTTATATGTCCCATGGGAGATCAGTTCTTATTGATCTTTCAAATTTCCCATCAAAAACCCCCATTTTTTCGAAATTAAAGGATGAGTATCAGAGTATCCAGGGCAGTGGGGGCCACAGGCTTCTATGGCATTGTACCCTGGTATGGTAGATACATTTCTACGACTCAGGATTGACCTATAGTACCCTCGGAGAATAGGTAATAATTGATATCTGTATATCTATACATAAATTTCGCTTTTTTGACCATCAAATCATTAATAGGGGAAGCTGTGGGTGAGAGATTGGGTTCAAAATTGACGAGCAGTGTCCCAGGACATGATATAGCATATCTATCACAAAATATTCCTACTATATGATGTTCAAGATATGATGATAAGTTTGACACAAGTATCAGACACTTAAGAACCCAGGACTACTGGTACATCAAGGTAAGACAAGGGTAGGTCAAGAAAAGGCTCTGGCATCAATCTATATTATACTAGCATGCTATATGCTAAGCTAGACAGTCATCTCTGCCCTACAGCTGCCTCTATTAATGATTTAATAGGCAAAAAATGTAACGGCTACGGAATTGGCGCCGCTTTGGTTATTATCAATAGCGCTTATTATGTAATCTTTAGTTCCTTTCCTTCCTGCCACTTCGTGTGTACTCTCAATAGAATTGGGTTGTGTGCACTTGGTGGGATTTAAGGACTCTTTTAGCTGCTATCAGCTAAGCTTTCAGCCTTACCCGCTCTTATCTTGCTATATCAGCTAGCCCGCTCTCAGCCCCTTTGCCTCACAGCCCAGGGGCTTTACAAAAAAGCGAAATTTATGCACACATGTACAGAGAACAGTTATTACCCATTCTCTCAGGACAGTGTGAAGTACTCCTGAGTGGTAGAAATGTACCTATTATACCAGGGTACAATGCCATAAAAGCCTGTGGCCCCCACTGCCCTGGATACTCTGATACTTATCCTTTAATTTCGAAAAAATGGGGGTTTTTGATGGGAAATTTGAAATATCAATAAGAACTGATCTCCCATGGGACATATAAATGTATCAGAGACCCAGAAAAGGTAGAGAACATATCAGGGTATCAGGGGATGAAAAGGATCAGCTTTATCCATGTCAATCTGCATGTTATATCAAGCAATCTTTAGACTCAACACTTTTCATTGATTTCCTTTTATGGTCATACAGCTTTGGCCTCATCCACTAAAATCAAAGGTCATCCAAAAAATATTTTGCAATCCAACCCCTTCCCACCACAGGATTGCCTTCATTTGGGGTAAGCCACCTGTTCTATGTATGGAGAAGGGGTCTGGATGCCTACTGCAAGTTCTTGTCCTCATGGATAGAGTCCAGACAGTTTTTGTGGTGAGTTTGGCCATTTCCCAATTAGGTATTGAAAAACAGCTTTGACCTCATCCACTGCAAAGGATTTGTCACTTCTCAATTTGGCAATGAAAACAGCTTTGACCTCATCCACTGCAAAAGTTTTGAAATTACCTGATTAGGAAATAAAACCCTATTGAGATAATTTGCCTAATATAGTAATTTATCAAAAGTGTAGAAAACTACTCCTACCCTGGAAGTTCCACACCCCTCCCAAGAGGTCTCCCTCCTCTCCCACAAGGTACCCTATCCCTCCCAGGGCATACCCTATCCTACCCCTGGTCATGACCAACTTGACCCAGGTGACCAGGTCATGGCCTACTTGCTTGGACATGACCAAGGCACCTTGGATTTGTCAGGACTTTGAGTCTTTTTAGTCAGGTCAATGTAACAAAAGTGTAGACTAATAAGACTAATAAGTTGGGTGACTGAACTGTCTGAGAAGGGTTAACTTGTGCTTGGATTCCAAATTGCAAGCCAAATCAAGATGCGTGCAAGACCGCAAGCCAGCAGACCAACCACAGATGACAACAGACCCAGTGTCTTCCTTCTAGTGGATGGTTAGTACAGAATTGGTTCCCAGTACAAAGGTTCACTTACTCACACATTCTTTTCAAGTGCAACATTTAGCTGCACAATGTCGTTAACCCAATACAAGAAGAAATCACTGATCACCATTGCCAAAAGTTTACCATTCTCATCTTCAAAAATGGCACTTTCATCAGGACCGATATCGTAGTCGAGCTTCGCAAGATCAACCATGAACATTGATTTGCCACTTTAGGCAACTAAATTTTCCTTCTACATTTTTGTGCCAATGATCTGACTAAAAAGAAGGAATGTCCTAGGACATGTCCTGGGGGGTTAGGAACATGTCATAGGGTAGATTAGGACATGATCTGGGATGGGTTGGGGCATGCCCTGGGGTGAGTTAGAGCATGCCTAGGGAGGGTACAGAGATGAAGCATGCTCTGGGAGCATGAGGAATGACCTTAGGGCCTGGTAAGAAAATTGGGCAAGCTGAAGGGGCATAGGATGGAGTGACTGGGAGAGGCAAAAGCATAACATTATGGGGAGTGCAAAGTCAGGCAAAGCAATGTAGGTACAAGGAGGACATAAAGGCTGTGGTGTCTTAGGTTTGTTAAGACATGTCCAGGGTGCATTGGGCCATGTCCTAGGCAGAGTAGGTCATGTCCTAGGTGGGGTAGGTCATGTCCTAGGTGGGGTAGGTCATGTCCTAGGTAGGGTAGGTCATGTCCTAGGTGGAGTAGGACATGTTCTAGGTGAAGTAGGACATGTCCTAGGTGGAGTAGGATATGTCCTAGGTGAAGTAGGACATAAATTTATACAGAGATCAGTTAATACCCACTCCCTCAGGACAGTATAGGCTACTCCTGAGTGCTCAAAATGTACTTATCATACCAGGGTAGAATACCATAGAAGCCTGTGGCCCCCCCATTCCTGGATACTCTGATACTTATCCTCTAATTTCGAAAAAAATGAGGGTTTTTGATGGGAAAGTTTAAAGATCAATGAAGACTGATCTCCCAGGGGCCATCTAAATATATCTGAGACTCAGAAATGGTAGAGAACATATCAGGGCATCAGGGGATGAAAAGGATCACTCTTATCCATTGCAATCTGCATGTTATATCAAGCAATCTTTAGACTCAACACTTTTCATTGATTTCCTTTTATGGACATACAGCTTTGGCCTCATCCACTACAATCAAAGGTCATCCAAAAAATATTTTGCAATCCAACCCCTTCCCACCACAGGATTGGCTTCATTTTGGATGGGCAATCTGTTCTATGTATGGAGAGGAGATCTGGATATCTAGTACAAGTCATCACCCTCATGGAAAGGGTGCAAACAGTTTTTGTCTTGAGTTAGGTCATTTCCCAATTAAGCAGTGAAAACAGCTTTGACCTCATCCACTGCAAGGGATTTGTCATTTCTTAATTAGTCAATGAAAACAGCTTTGGCCTCATCCACTGCAAAAGATCTGTCATTTTCCAAATAAGTAATGAAAACAGCTTTGACCTCATCCACTGCAAAAATATCAAAATTGCCTAATTAAGGAATAAAATCCTATTCAAATAAAATTGCCTAATTTGGAAATAAAAACAGCTTTGGCCTCATACAAATAAAATTGCCAAATATAGTAATTATTATAATTTCCTAATCTAGTAATAAAAAACTCACTTGGACCAAGGCATATCCTAACCAAACTAGGACATGTCCTACCCTACCTAGGACATGTCCTACTTCACCTAGAACATGTCCTACTCCACCTAGGACATGACCTACTCTGCATAGGACATGACCTACCCTATCTAGGACATGACCTACCCTATCTAGGACATGACCTACCCCACCTAGGACATGGCCCAATGCAACCTGGACATGTCTTAACAAACCTAAGACACCACAGCCTTTATGTCCTCCTTGTTACAAGGGCAATTTATTGCCAAGTTTCTGTTCTGGAAGATCGGTACCTTAAAGGCTTTATGGTAATTACTTCCATTTTGTGGAGCATTAATTTCAAATACTTATCAATGACAAATGCGTTTCTTACTACTACTGCGTTGTAACTACACTACTTAGTACTACTAGTGATCCCCTTCGGGGATTGACTGATGTAGCTTGTGGGGGATGGTTACTATGAAACAGTTCTTCATTTCCACTGAGCATACTTGTGTCTGAAATCCAATGGGAACAGGCATACACATATTGATAACAGATGTATTGCTTTACTACTACAACTACCTACGTATGATGCATATATAGAACATTTCTACGCTGTTTCTACGGGTTCTGAAAATCTGGGACTGACAGAGTGAACAGGGTCAACGTCTGAAACCGTAACAATGCACCGAAACACATAATAGGTGCCTTAGGCCACGCTAAGAGGAGCAAACCATTAAGGTGGCCAGGTTCTGGGCACTCTACAGTAAACAAGATAAGTAAGTGGTGTTTTTTTCAAAACTTTCATATTCAGCTGAAAGGTTTGCCAATAATGTTTTATACTAAGATACTTAGGATCACGTCCAAGACTACAAATTTCTCAACTGTGGAGAGGGTAATAGAGGCGAGGTATTGGAGGGATACTGTTCCTCAAACAACCGCGAACCAGTTGCTACCCCAGAACCAGAGCCTGAACCAGAGCCAGAATTACTGTAGCTGCCAACTACAGATCCTCCACCTGAGTGGCTCCCAGAGTTATTTGGATGATTGCCTGGCAGATCCGGTTGTTGATGAGAATGCGGTAGAAATAGAGGTACTGTAGGAAGAAGCTCAAAGACGTGTTGTACAACAGCCGGTGATCTCAGTCCTCCTAAGATTTCAGGTGAATTCATAACTGCATGGACCTGCGAGTCTTGGTTAAAGGGTTCGTCTAATCCTGATCCATCAGGACCAGGGAAGGTCAAGGTATGCGTGGATGGGGAAACTGCGGTGTGAGAACTGACTCCGCGACCATCCCAGACACACCGGATATCATTTCCAGTAATGATTTGTGCCAAACGCCCAGTTTCGAGATGTCGCACCTCAATGAAGCGAGGGTCGAACAGAAGGATGTATGGAGCATGGACGGCAACACGGTCTGCTGTTCCTTCCCATTCAATTGTTCCTGCAGCTCTGTTTGGATCACCGTGCTTGTCGACATATACCCCAAACTCTGAAAGTCAAAATCAGAAAGGCAGAATCTTCGCCCGAGAACACTCACCATTGTAGCATAGCAAAAACTCATCTTCGGCCGACTTGAACATTCCTATCGGACGGCACGATTCACAACGTTTAGCAAGATATGCCAATCGAGGATCATCTCTTTGTGGAATCGTCACGCTCTTAAAGCTAGCAAGATTCTATTTAGAATAGGCAAAAGAGAAGCTGCCATAACGCACTCATTTAAATCCATGATTTCAAAACCTTTCGAGCACAATATCGCTATCCTCGCCTTCAAAAAGATGAGGTCATATGATTCGGACGGCAAGAAGAAATCCTGGATATCATCAAGTTTCTAAGTAAACAAATCCGTTGCATGTGGCCCTGAACAATCGTACCCTATAAATCTTGAACCACTCGGATTTAGCAGACCGAGGGAAGAACTTCGAACCAAACCCAGATGGGACTTTGGCTCGCTCGTTGATCTTTTCACTCACAGGCTCCAGCACACGGAAGATACTGTCAAGCTACAAAGGTAAAAGATAAACAATACTTCGAAAACAAAAGGAGTCATTGCTCACACCCTTCTTTTTCATATATATAACCAGTGTTCGTCCATGCAACATTCCAACGGCGAAGAAATGCACGTCCTTGTTTCCATTCAGCTTTTGCGGTTGTTGAGAAGTGGGTGGTAGAAGGAGCGATGATGGCACCAGGGCTTCAATGTGGTATGCAAACAGTGACTATTGGGTGCTATAAGATCATACATAAACACGTTACAAATTACATCAACGTACCTTGTCTGCTAAGACCAAGAATATTCCATAGTCTTCCAACATTGCGCACTGTGTGACAAACTTGAGATGCAGAACCCGTCGCATGGCTTTGACAAGTGTACATCAGTACGAGACCAAGTCGATACGAAACGGCATACATTTGGGATCATGCCTGAAGCCAATCCAAACACCTTCGGCACATCCAACAGCGATCAGACCTCTCCCATCCGTTGTATCTGGGAAGGCGAATAAGCACATGTCCACTTTGCTCCGATAAAAAAAGGACCCACTAAACGGTACCGAACAGGTAACATTTCCAGTAAATGCTCCTCCGTCCACCCCACCCAACACCCCACTACTTCCGCCGGTCGCATCAACAGCAGCAGCCAGAAATGTATCCCCGCTTACCACCTCGACCTCGAATACCTTATTGCTCTCTTGCACCACTCTCCGTATCCCTAATGCTTCTTGCAACTTGGCGCCCCACTCAACCCGCGCAGCAGATGACTCCGCATACAAAATAACATTTGGTGGAGGCTTCATTGCTTGCTGTATTCTAGACGACGTACCTGATCCAGATAAGGATGGAGATAAAGATGAGGGTGTAGGGAACCCGGACATTGAATGAAGTGAGGGACGGCCTAGGTGGTGCAGGGTAATTGGGTAAACGAAGGGAGACGACGATGATGATTGAGATAATTCTGTGGGTGTCGATGAGTCGACGAGTGTGGTGGATTTTGGCGAAACAAGAGGGTCGCCAGTGAATGTAGCTTCATGTCCGGGAATCCCGCCTTGCGAACGAAGACCTCGTAGAAGACCAGGCCCTGTGCTTCGTTGAACTGGCGGCTCAATGAGACTGTCGATACTTAGGAGATCCAAAGGTATTGGCTATCCAGAATTAATCAATCCGAGTTGATGGAAACACGCAAAAACTCGAAAACTAACTCTTCGGTTGACATGGTACTTCGTCACGTCATCCCGCTCCTTGGGCTTCGTAAGAACAACTGTCCAACAAACTATGAGAATTTCCTTGCAAAACAGAGGAGCGAAGGCTTACTATAATTATCGAACAGCAAAACATGCAACTCAGTCCACCCACTCCAATCTAATCCATCTGGCTGCCTCAACAGCTTCCCCGAATATATCAAACTCCGACTGCTGTCCAACAAATCCATATCGATCCACTCTTCCTGCTTGAACACCAGTCCCTCATTATACTTCCATAACTCAACTTTACTTTTCGCATTCACCACTCCAGGCTCCGTATCTTTGCCCAAACCACGAATCACATCAAGAACCTGAGGGATCGCAGAATGATCTTCATGTTCAAGATTCACTCCGCGGGAAGAACTGGAACCCACTGCTCTACTACCCTGCCGGTGAGCCCTCCCTCCTGTTACACCGCTCACTGGCCCCAGCGGCGTCTCCTCTAAAACTCCTTTCAACAACAGCTCATACCTCAAAAGTCTCGGAATCGGCCTATTTACAAAATTCTTCATATCCAACCTGTGCGCCGCAGTCAAACGCGTGCACCTCTCCACAAACTCCTTGAACGCCGGGTTTACCCTCATCTCTTTATCTATCATATACGCTGCAATCGGATAATTGGGTATGTATTCCATGTAAGCTTCACGCCAGTTTAAGGCGGCGTCGAGGAGAGGTGCAGATATGGAACGAATGGTGGGGTGGTCATCGTATTGGATGCGGAACAGGGAGAGGAGAAGGGAAAGGTGGTGTTTGTGGAGGGAGGAGATGTTGTGGAAGACGGAGGAGAGGAAGTGGGGAAGGGAAGTGGCGGAGATAATGGGGGAAGGAGAAGTGGATGAAGTTACGAGCGGGGTAACGTACATCTGAAGCGCAAATTTTAACAGCGGGGACATGGAACAGAAGCAAATATACGTACGTGCTCGACGTTTTCGAGGTCTTTAACATAAGCCATTTCACCTTTGATAAGTTCGAATATGATACTGAAACAAACCAGGTCTCAGTATTTTTCAGCTCAAAAGGAAAAACTACTCACGCCTGTCTTTTCACCTCCATTCTCCCAATCTCCTTTTTCTCCTCATCCGACACCAGATCAAACCATTCCCATTTTAACGCTGCCTCTCCCATTCCTCCTTGTCCCTCACTACTTGTACCGGCACTCATGATCGAACTCATGCTCATTTGAAATGTCTTGACCTTTGCATACCCAAACAACGCTCGCATTGCCTTGATCGCTTCACGTAGATACGAGGCGTCCGGATTTTCCGAAGTCTCTCGTTGCTTGTCTTTCCCATTTCCACCCCCGCCTTGACGCCTGGGCTTCGGGTTTGTCGAGTTGGGTTGAGAGCTGGAGGAACCGGGAGCAGAACCAACATCAGAAGAGAGAGACGAAGTTGTTACTGCCAGAACCTCCGAAAGCAACGACGGGTATGAGCGAAGATGCAACGCAGGAAGGGCAACGAGTTGCGTGAGCCGCTTTAAATTGACATTGGGCAGAGGCATGCCAATTCTACTGCGGCCTGCACCTTCACCAGAAAGCACGTTAACCTTCCCATTCACTCTTCTCTCGCCTTCTCCATACGCATCCTCTTCTTTGTCCTCAGAACCGTGCGGCAGATTCCAATCCTGTTCCCTTCCACTCTGTTCCTGGTCCGAGACAATGCGTTTCCATTCCTCGTTGCCCCACGTCTTATCTTCGTCTACCATTCCATTAGCAACTGCGCTATAAACGCTCAAATCCCCAAGCCCAGAAAGACTCCACACTGCTACCCATTCGTCGTATCCACTACCTCCACCACTCAAGCCATACCCCGAAGCATCGGCCAAATCACCAGGGGGACTCCACCCACCCCTCCACCCCCCTACTCCGGTCGCCTTTTCCAGATAGATATCGCCAATTCCCTCGATAATCCCATATTGCGACTCACGCGCGCGGACCCGGAGCGCGTCGATCAGTCGCTGGTGGGATGTGATTAGGGATGGAAGCAGGGAAAGAAGGGCGTATAGCGGTTTCGCGAACCCAAGAAGGGGAGATGACGACGACGACAGGTTTGTGTTCGCTGGGAGTGCAGAAGAGGGTGTCAAAGGTGTTCCAGAGGAAGAGTGCGGATTTACGTGAGGCGGGGAAGACGACGAGGTAGCCCCAGAAATGAAAATGGACCCGGAGGGCGTAGGCGGGGGTGACAACGATAGAGAGTTGTAAGAATCATCTCCTGCGTTCACATTCGTATCTGTAATTGCCCCGAGCCACTCCACCAATGGTCCCAAGAAATCAGCCTCCAAAACCACCAAATTACCTAGGTATGCAGATTCCTTGGCAATCAAGTCGTGTATTGCGATTTGCCGGGTTATTTCAGAGGGAGGGATCGTGGCAAGGACTTCGGTTGGGACAGAAGTCTTCCAGGCGTTACCTGTATCGGCGACGTTCGCGGTGAAGGCAGTAGTGTTTTTACTTGCAGTACCTGTTGTTCCGGTCGCTGTACCTAACCGCGAGAGGGTGCCTGAAGACACTGAGGCGGATAACGGTGAACCTGAAGCTGATCCTGAATTGGACCGCGATCCAAGTGAAGGTAAGGCCGGCGACAATGCTACTCCCGGTGTAGAATAAGAGGTTGAGGCTGAAGGGCGGGATGAAGAAGCTACCGCTCTTGAGGTGTCGTAAGTCTTCCGAGACGAGGGCTTTGATCCAGAGGCTAAAGAGGTTTTTGATACCACGGGATATCCAGATGATCCAAACACCTTCCCTGCGTCTAACATCGCCCCAATCGATTGACCTCTCTTCGGACAATCCCAAGCATAACACGGTTTTTCCTCTACACAGGTCGGAACATAACACCTCGTAAGCACCGTTATTACCGCTGTTGGGAGAGGGATTTCATCGTTTCTACCTCCACCGGACCCAGATGATGACTTGGATCCAGATGCGCCTGTAGAAGGGGACACAGACGGACTAGAGCCGCCTATAGAATCTTCCAAAAACACAAACACATCCTCAACCCCATCACTCAACTCCTTCCCGTCGCCTTCCACTTCGTAGATAAACAGTTGTGATTGGAGGGAGCGGGCAACGTGGAGTGCGGCTTTACGATCTATAGCTGTGGATTTCGATGAAAATTTGGAAGGGTATGAGGTGGTGGTAACGAGGTTTAGCGAGTGATTGAGCAATAGGTGTTTTTTGATGAGCGATTGGATGGTGTCCTGTGTGGAAAGAGCAAAATCAGAAAAAAAAGCGTAATACAACAACGGATCAAACAGAGAACACAAAGAGCTTCAAATCGTAAAATGACTGAAGAAAAGCCAACAGAACAACGAGACTAGATATACTCACCACAACCTCCTGACCCGTAAACGCGCCCTCGTACGGCTGTCTTCCCTTCACATGAGTACCCCTCGGCACTTTATCCCTCAGCTGAACTGCAATATGCGACAAAAGACTGTAGTTGATAAATTCGTCCGACGAATAAACACCGACATTGGCGTTGTCCGAATCCGAATATCCATATTCGTATTCATACTCCCAATTACGAAGGGGCTGCTGTCGCCGCGAGGAAGATTGAGACTGGGAATGAGAATGGGACGGAGGAGATGGTGGGTGCTGATAATCCCCATCCCAGTCATACTCGCTGTACGCTGGCTCCGCCGCCTCAGGCCTGTCCTCCGAGTACGAATTTCGGGAGTGCGGTATCTCTTCCCTCTCTCCCCTGAGTTCCCTGAGTATATCCGTTGGTCGACGCACGATTGTAGATGGGCCGGCATCTGCACCATAGCTCGGATCAGGCTGTGGCATTGGCATCGATGGAACTGGCATCGAATAGTTGTTATAGGTGCGCTGCTGCTGTGAAGAGTGTGAGGAGCTATCACCGTGTTGTTGACGCGCCGAAGGTAAAAGCTGGGAAGAACTTGGTAACGGTGGAATTACCGTCGGAATGGACGGAACGACAAAATGACCTTGGGCGTTGACACCATTGACGATGGATGACGTTGTCGAGTTCCACCTGTTCATTGCCACTCGCTCATCCGCTCGGTGGCCGCGATGTTCACCTCGATGTGAAGGAGAGGATGAAGTAGGTGGAAACGATGGTAGCACTGGGCCTAGTTCGGGAGGCGGAGGCGCAACAATCGAAGACGCAAGCGAGGTGTTGCTTCCACCCGTTCCAGATGCTCCAACAAGATGCGCGCCTCTATTGCTCTGATATTGATATGCAGCGGGTGAGCGATCTCTTCTGGGTGCTGGCGATGTGTGGGATTGCGATACTGCATGACAGTCTCAGTTGACGGGTTGGAGCTGGAATTAATGAAAGACACTTACTTTGCGTCGATGAAAGATGATGTGGTGTTAAATATCCGCCTGGGTCAGCAGTAGGTCTTCCGCGAGTAGGGGAAGGGCTATTGGGTATATGTGGCTTTGGACTGGGACTAACTGGAAGACCAGTATGATGACGACCGGTAGGATCAGGATCAGGAGCATCGGAAGGAACAAGACCCGCAGGCGTGGCAGGAAGTCTCCTCGACGAACTTATCGAACTATTATGGGAATGAGTCTGGGCTGGTGGGAGAGGAAGTTTCCTGGCTCCGCTTCCACTACGATCTCGTCCTGCGCTGCTAGGTCCCCTATGATGGCCATGAGTACTCGGCGCGTACGTTGCAGCCGTCGTGGATGCTGTTGATACGGGTGATATCGGGGATAGAGAGGAATTTGGATCGGCATAGTAGCTGGAACTGGCACTTGAAGGAGAACGATAATGTTCGTCAACTGTACCAGTACCGCTATCGCCGTACACACTGTATATCTTGGAGATATCTTCTGTTTCAGGGTCTACTACATGTCCTCTGTCTCTGCCTCTCTGATAATATTGTGGATTCGAGCTCGAAATTGGACGAGGAGATGGGTATGAAGAAGATGCAGAGTATGGTGCCGTAGAAGCTATCGCTGTTGAGAGCAACGTATCCTCTGATTCAAATCCAGCCCAGACTTGGTCATACAGCTGTTGCAAATCTTCGTCCACCGAGACTTCGGTGGGCCTGTGAGATTTTTTGGATATGTTCGAGGGCATCGTCTGTGTAGAACTGTTTTTCTTCGTCCTTTGGCATACGTCTGTAGTCGTCTTTCTACTGCCTGCTTCTCTATTCTTCGCTGAGTCGTATTATAGTACGTTGTGTGTCGTGTCGTGTCGTTTCGTGTCCAGAGTAGCTGTGTCGCTATGTAGCTATGCAGGTGTATCCGTGAAGCGTTGGAAGCGGTAGAAGTAAAGCAGTATCAAGCGTTGCAATACCACAGCCGAGGCACCGGCCCGAAATTGACCCGTCGCTTTGTAATAGTAATACTTTCAATTGCATCCGCGTCGATTGCGGTAATTCTTGATATTTTTACAGTCTTTTTTGACCCTTGTAGCATCTGCGATGCCTCTACTGAGCGCTGAGTACCAGTCTGGATGCGCACCGGCACACTATCGCTCGTTAATCTGTCTTTGTAAAGGTGTCGCTACCGGGATCTATAAGGAATCAAGTGAGGTGAGGTCACTCCCAGGCGTCAAAGAAACACCTCAAGACGTGCAATTGAACTGCCTTCTGCTTTGCAGTTGTAGCCTTTCTCCCTTTAGAACGAGATTTCTCGCTCAGTAAGCTGCAGCGCAGAGGCTGTTTTAGGGTTATAGTGCTTTTTCCCGAGTGGACCCGAGTCGAGTCGGAACACTTTGACGGTCTTGCTCAATCTCTTTCCATGTTCTTCGACATCACAGGAATGGCAAGGTTGGTTGCTGCGTTCAACGTTCGGAATCCGTTGACTAAGCTCGATGTCAAGTGCTTTCCTGTCAGAGTCAACCCAAATCATCGATTTACAGGGATATGGGCTATATACAAAGGCTACAAGTACGACTAGCGCATCCGAGGGGAGGAAAACAAGAAACTACGACATAGAAGAATTGACATTAACGGATGGAAGGAAAGTCATATATATAATTAAGGAGTCCGTAGATTAGAATCTATGTCTCCGTCCATCGTCCGGTGTACTCGTACTCATCCTCGACTCGGCAGCATACGGGTCAATGTCCATACTCATCCCATTCTCCCGCTGCGGTACATCACGATACGGCGATGATGGTGGTACATTCAGCGCCATATTGCTGCGAGTCCAGTCGGAACTAGCGTTATAGTCCTGTTGATAATAAGGATCAGCAGACAAGTTTTCATTAGCGCGGGGCGCTGCTCCTGCTCCCGCTGCAAACCCGCCATAATTGATATTATAGCCGCTATTCGGCGCAGGCTTTGGGTCGCTGATAGCGTAATTTTTAGGAGCATGGTTGGCAGCACGCCGACGCCGAGATATACAAATGCCAATGAGCGCACCTAGTATTCCCAGAAGTACAACGGCCCCAACCACACCGCCTATAATCGCGCCGGAATGGGTTGAGCTTGCAGAGTTGTTGGATGATGACGCTGAGCCACTGCCGCTGGTGTCCGACGCAGCGAGTACGTTGGCAGGAAGAGATGCTACGGCAGAGGTGGGCTGGGTCTCGATATTTCCGCTGCCGACGATGACAAAGGTCGCGTTCGAAGGGATGCCGTTCACGACGACGAAGACCATCGCAGGTCCGGGTTGGAAGAGGTTGGCGTTAGGGGGCATCTGCGAGGTGTGTATGACAATACTGCCGTTGGAGTTGACAGTATAGGTGGTGTTAAGTTGGAGGTAACGCTGGCCCATATTCATCGCATGCGTCGTCCATCCAGGACGAATGACGACAACGGTAGTGTTGGCGGCGGCATCATTGGCAGAGCCAGAGTACGACGCCGCAGGAACAGTAACATCAAAGTAATTGCCACCGTAAGTGAGTGTGCCGGGAATACCAGTAGGAACAGGGCGGGAAGAAGCGGAAAAGTAGGGCGGGTAAAAGATTTCGGCCTGGTAGGTGGTCGGGAAGAACGTGGTAAGATTGACGTCGACATTGGGATTAGAACCAGCGACAAGGACGGATGCATCGGGGAGGAGGATGGCAGAGGAATGGTAAAGACGAGGGATGTTGGATGTACTGAATCCGTCGTTTGACCAACGGCTTCCAGAAGGAGCGTCGGGATCGTAGAGGGCAGGTTGTCCGACAGGAGCAGCGGCCAATGACATTCCGTAAGGCATCTGGCCGTATTCTAGCGTTGTGTCCGTGTTTTCGGAATATCCTGCGGTGCCATTCTCTCCGCCGTTAATCATCAACAGCTTGCCGTTAGGCAAAATGATGAATTGGCCCATGGTACGAGTTTCGGGCATGTCATCGTCCTGAACGTACACAGGAGAAGAGCCGTCAGTGGGTTCAGGAGTGATACGCTGGCAATCGCTAGAGGCCGGATAGTAGAAGGTGTCGATGACAGGCCAGGAGTAGTTACCCCACATGTCGTCGGTCATATTTGAACCACCGCAGAAAATGACAGTTGGCGTATAGTTGTTGGCTGGAGTAAGGGGAAGCATCGCAACACCGCCAGAGGCAGGGTACACGCGGACAACTTGCCCAGGCATATCGGGAAGATCAGTTTCGGTGTTGGTAGAAGGATCCCAGAGCACTGCAACATCCGTTAGAGAGAAACGTCAGCTATAGGAAGGAAACGTACTGGTCGAATAGTTGGCCTGAACAAGCATCTTGCCAGAAGGCATTAGATAGGTGTGGGCGTACGCGTTCAAACCTGAAGTCTTGATCATAAAGTTCATCACGGTGGCAGTAGTACCGTTAGCGGGATAGAATTCATAAGTTGGTTCGGCCGCACCACCCTCAAATTCAGGATCGGTGTTGGGGTAGTTCCTGTTGATATAACCTCCGTTGACGAACCCTCCAATGATCGCAATGGTTCCATCAGCGAGAGGCTCCGCGGCAGAATACCAGCGCTGCTTTTGCATTGAAAGCAGAGTGGCATTATCAAACCACTGGCATTGAGGCGAGGAAAAGTCGTCGGTGTCGGTGCATGGATTAAGGATACGAATAGCATTTCGTCCATCGTAATCCTGGTATGTCATATCAAAGGAAGCAGCACTTCCACCGTCTGTAGTGTTGGATCCAATGTTTCCTCCGATGCCGACGGCTCCATTACCGCCAAAGGTCGCGTATGAACCGTTAGGCAGATGCATCCCGGATGCACAAAAGACGTTGGTCACGACTTCCATGGCAACCGAAGTATGTGTGTTGAAATCCCTAGACGGAAAGTGAGAATTCTGAGCTTGCGATAACTGGTTACAACAACTCACCAAACAGCACCCCATGCTGGATGACCATTGATTTGCGCAGCATTTCCTTCTGCCTTGTCCAGAATATATACTTTTTCAGAATTTCCGACGAACATCTAGAGAAACAGAAATTCGATAAAACGGTTGAACTGAAATTTAACGCAGGCAACTCACCATCATCGCACTAACAGTCGTGTTTCCTCCATTGGCGAAGGAGCCCGGAGTTTGGGCAGAGGCCGTTGCCAGCCATGCGGCAGCAGCAACGAAAGCAAGCATCCCTTGAATAGCTGTGTGGCCTGGTGGCTATTAGAACTAGTAAGATAAAGAGCGAAAGATAAAACAGTCAGTGAACGAGAGAATGAAGCCAAGAAGTGGTGGCTGGCGCTGAGGAAGAAAATGTCGCTGTGGTGCAGGAACTGAAAATAGAACCGTTCATCATCGGCTGATCTCGGCCAATCCTGTCTATTTATAGGAGATCTATTGCTGTTTCCATGGCTGCATAGGACCTTGGGCAAACCTGGGATGGCCTGGGTTACCACTTTGTTATCCCGTTCGAGTGTTACTGGTCCAGGTAAGGCGTGACACTGACATTCACAGCGTCCCGTCATTTACCCGTACCGGCGCTTAGCATGATCCCGAACTTCAGATAGAACTCACATTCAAATCTTGCTACGCGCTGAGCGCTGAGTACTGAGTACTTGAGTACCCGTACCCATGGCTAGCACGCAGGAAGAGATCGTAGCGGAAGCGGAGCCAGGAAACTTCCTCTCCCACCAGCCCAGACTCATTCCCATAATAGTTTGATAAGTTCGTCGAGGAGACTTCCTGCTACGCCTGCGGGTCTTGTTCCTTCCGATGCTCCTGATCCTGATCCTACCGGTCGTCATCATACCGGTCTTCCAGTTAAAGTTACATATACCCAATAGCCCTTCCCCTACTCGCGGAAGACCTGCTGCTGACCCAGGCGGATATTTAACACCACATCATCTTTCATCGACGCAAAGTAAGTGTCTTTCATTAATTCCAGCTCCAACCCGTAAACTGAGACTGTCGTGCAGTATCGCAATCCCACCCATCGCCAGCACCGAGAAGAGATCGCTCGTTCGCTGCATATCAATATCAGAGCAATCGAGGCGCGCATCTTGTTGGAGGATCTGGAACGGGTGGAAGCAGCACCTCGCTTGCGTCTTCGGTTGTTGCGCCTCCGCCGACCGAACTAGGCCCAGTGCTACCATCATTGCCGTCTACCTCGCCTTCTCCTTCCCGTCGAGGTGAACATCGCGGCCACCAACCGGACGAGCGAGTAGCAATGAACAGGTGGAACTCGACAACCTCATCCATCGTCACGCGTCAATGGTGTCAACGGCCAAGGTCATTTTGTTGTTCCGTCCATTCCGTCCATTCTGGCGACAGTTCCACTATTACCACGTTCTTCCCAACTGTTGCCTTCAGCGCGGCAGCACCACAGTGATAGCTCCTCGCAGTCTTCACAACGGCGGCGCACCTATAATAACTATTTGATGTCAATTCCATCGATACCAATACTGCAGCCTGATCCAAGCTATGGTGCAGATGCTGGCCCATCTACGATCGTTCGTCGACCAACGGATATGCTCAGGGGAGAGGGAAGGGACACTGCACTCCCAGCATTCGTATTCAGAGGCCAGCGCTGATCGCTGAGTCCTTGAGGCGGCGGAGGCAGCGTACAGCGAGTATGACTGGGATGAGGATTATCAGCATCCACCATCTCCTCCGTTCCATTCCCATTCCCAGTCTCAGTCCTCTTCCTCACGGCAACAGCAGCCCCTTCGTAACTAGCAATACGAATAATATGGATATTCGGATTCACACAACGCTAATGTCGGCATTTATTCGTCGGGCGAATTCATCAACTACAGTCTTCTGTCGCATATTGCAGTTCAGCTGAGGGGTAAAGTGCAGAGGGGCACTCATGTGAAGGGGGGACAACTGTATGAGGGTGCGTTTCCGGGTCAGGAGGTTGTGGTGAGTACATCTCTCGTTATTCTGTTGGCTTTTCTCCACCCGTTTTCGAGCGTGAAGTTCATTGTTACCCTTCTCTTTTCAATTTATTGTGTTGCACTGTTCTTTTTTCTAATTTTGCTCTTTCTACACACAGGACACGATGCAATCGCTACTCAAGAAGCACTTATTGCTCAGTCACTCGTTGAACATCGTTACCACCGCCACCTCATACCCTTCCAAATTCTCATCGAAATCTGCAGCTGTAGATCATAACGCGTAAAGCTGCACTCCTCATCGCCCGCTCCCTCCAATTCCAGGTGTTCATCTACGAAGTATGAGGGAAAGGAGTTGAGTGATGGGGTTGAGGACGTTTTTGTGTTTTTGGAAGATTCAATAAGCGGCTCTGGCCCTTCTGCGTCCCCTTCTATAGGTGGATTTGGATCCAAGTCAGTATCTAGCCCCGGGGGAGAAGCGCTGAAATCCCTCTCCCAATAGTTGTAATAACGGTGCTTACGAGATGTTATGTTCCGACGTGTGGAGGCAAACCGTATTATGCTTGGGATTATCCGAAGAGAGGTCAATCGATTGGGAGCATGTTAGGTGCAGCGCAGGGACTAGGGGTGTTTGGATCATCCTGGTATCCCGCGGTACCTAAAACCTCTTCGCTCTCTGGATAAAGCCCTTGTCTCGGAAGACCTATGGAACTTCAGTAGCAGTAGCTTCTTCGGCCGACGCTTCAGCCTCAACCTCTTATTCTACTCCAGGATTAGCGTTGTCGCCGGCTTTTCACTTGGGTCGCGGTCCAATTCGGGATCAGCTTCAGGGTCACCGTTATCCGCCTCGGTGTCTTCAGGCACCCCCATGGGAACAACAAGTAGTACAAGTAAAAACACTACTACCTTCACCGCGAGCCTCGCCGATACATGTAACACCTAGAAAGCTTCTGTCCCAACCGAAGTCCTTGCCATGATCCCCCCTCCGAAATAACCCGTCAAATTGCAATGCACGACTTGATTGCCAAGGAAACTGGGTACCTAGGTAATTTGGTGGTTTTAGAGGCTGAGTTCTTGGGGTGGAGTAGCTCGGGGCAATTACAGATACGAATGTGAATGCAGGAGATGATTCTTACAACTCTCTATCATTGTCACCCCCGCCTACGCCCTCCGGGTCCATTTTCATTTCTGGGGTTCCCTCGTCGTCTTCCCCACCTCACGTAAATCCGCACTCTTCCTCCGGAACACCTTTGACACCCTCTTCTGCGCTCCCAGCGAACACAAACCTGTCGTCGTCGTCATCTCCCCTTCTTGGCTTCTCCAAACCGCTATACGCCCTTCTTTCCCTGCTTCCATCCCTAATCACATCCCACCAGCGACTGATCGACGCCCTCCGGGTCCGCGCACGTGAGTCGCAATATGGGATTATCGAGGGAATTGGCGATATCTATCTGGAAAAGGCGACCGGAGTAGGGGGGTGGAGGGGTGGGTGGAGTCCCCCTGGTGATTTGGCCGATGCTTCGGGGTATGTCTTGAGTGGTGGAGGTAGTGGATACGACGAATGGGTAGCAGTTTGGAGTCTTTCTGGGATTGGAGATTTAAGCGTTTATAGCGCAATTGCTAATGGAATGGTAGACGAAGATAAGACATGGGGCAACGAGGAGTGGAAACGCATTGTCTCGGACCAGGAACAGAGGGGAAGGGAACGGGATTGGAATCTGCCGCACGGTTCTGAGGACAAAGAAGAGGATGCGTATGGAGAAGGCGAGACAAGTGTGAATGGGAAGGTTAATGTGATTTCAGGTGAAGGTGAAGGCCGCGGTAGAATTGGCATGCCTCTGCCCAACGTCGATCTAAAGCGGTTCACACAACTCATTGCCCTTCCTGCGTTGCATCTTCGCTCATACCCGTCGTTGCTTTCGGAGGTTCTAGCAGTAACAACTTCATCTCTCTCCTCTGATGTTGGTTCTGCTTCCGTTTCCTCCAGCTCTCAACCCAACTCCACAAACCCGAAGCCCAGGCATCGAGGCGGGGGTGGAAATGGGAAAGACAAGCAACGAGAGACTTTGGAAAATCCGGACGCATCGTATCTCCGTGAAGCGATCAAGGCAATGCGAGCGTTGTTTGGGTATGCAAAGGTCAAGACATTTCAAATGAGCATGAGTTTGATCATGAGTGTCGGTGTGAGTAGTGGAGGACAAGGAGGGATGGGAGACCCAGCGTTAAAATGGGAGTGGTTCGATCTGGTATCGGATGAGGAGAAGAAGGAGATTGGGAGAATGGAGGTGAAAAGACAGGCGTGAGTGGTTTTTACTTTTGGACTGAAAAATATCGAAACCTGGTTTGTTTCAGTATCATATTCGAACTTATCAAAGGTGAAATGGCTTATGTTAAAGACCTCGAAAACGTCGAGCACGTATGTATATTTGCTTTCGTTCCATGTCCCCGCTTAAAATTTGCGCTTCAGATGTATGTTACCCCGCTCGTAACTTCATCCACTTCTCCTTCCCCCATTATCACCACCACTTCCTTTCCTCACTTCCTCTTCTCTGTTTTCCACAACATCTCCTCCCTCCACAGACACCACCTTTCCCTTCTCCTCTCCCTGTTCCGCATCCAATACGATGACCACCCCACCATTCGTTCCATATCTGCACCTCTCCTCGACGCCGCCTTAAACTGGCGTGAAGCTTACATGGAATACATACCCAATTATCCGATTGCAGCGTATATGATAGATAAAGAGATGAGGGTAAACCCGGCGTTCAAGGAGTTTGTGGAGAGGTGCACGCGTTTGACTGCGGCGCACAGGTTGGATATGAAGAATTTTGTAAATAGGCCGATTCCGAGACTTTTGAGGTATGAGCTGTTGTTGAAAGGAGTTTTAGAGGAGACGCTGCTGGGGCCAGTGAGCGGTGTAACAGGAGGGAGGGCTCACCGGCAGGGTAGTAGAGCAGTGGGTTCCAGTTCTTCCCGCGGAGTGAATCTTGAACATGAAGATCATTCTGCCATCCCTCAGGTTCTTGATGTGATTCGTGGTTTGGGCAAAGATACGGAGCCTGGAGTGGTGAATGCGAAAAGTAAAGTCGAGTTATGGAAGTATAATGAGGGACTGGTGTTCAAGCAGGAAGAGTGGATCGATATGGATTTGTTGGACAACAGTCGGAGTTTGATATATTCGGGGAAGCTGTTGAGGCAGCCAGATGGATTAGATTGGAGTGGGTGGACTGAGTTGCATGTTTTGCTGTTCGATAATTATAGTAAGCCTTCGCTCCTCTGTTTTGCAAGGAAATTCTCATAGTTTGTTGGACAGTTGTTCTTACGAAGCCCAAGGAGCGGGATGACGTGATGAAGTACCATGTCAACCGAAGAGTTAGTTTTCGAGTTTTTGCGTGTTTCTATCAACTCGGATTGATTTATTATCGATAGCCAATACCTTTGGATCTTTTAAGTATCGACAGTCTCATTGAGCCGCCAGTTCAACGAAACACAGGGCCTGGTCTTCTACGAGGTCTTCGTTCGCAAGGTGGGATTCCCGGACATGAAGCTACATTCACTGGCGACCCTCTTGTTTCGCCAGAATCCATCACACTCATCGACTCATCGACACCCACAGAATTATCTCAATCATCATCGTCGTCTCGCTTCGTTTACCCAATTACCCTGCACCACCTAGGCCGTCCCTCACTTCATTCAATGTCCGGGTTCCCTACACCCTCATCTTTATCTCCATCCTTATCTGGATCAGGTACGTCGTCTAGAATACAGCAAGCAATGAAGCCTCCACCAAATGTTATTTTGTATGCGGAGTCGTCTGCTGCGCGGGTCGAGTGGGGCGCCAAGTTGCAAGAGGCATTAGGGATACGGAGAGTGGTGCAGGAGAGCAATAAGGTATTCGAGGTCGAGGTGTTAAGCGGGGATACATTTCTGGCTGCTGCTGTTGATGCGACCGCGGAAGTAGTGGCGTATTAGGCGGGGTGGACGGAGGAGCATTTACTGGAAATGTTACCTGTTCGGTACCGTTTAGTGGGTCCTTTTTTTATCTGAGCGAAGTAGACATGTGCTTATTCGGCTTCCCAGATACAACGGATGGGAGAGGTCTGATCGCTGTTGGATGTGCTGAAGGTGTTTGGATTGGTTTCAGGCATGATCCCAAATGTATGCCGTTTCATATCGATTTGGTCTCGTACTGATGTAGACTTGTCAAAGCCATGCGACGGGTTCTGCATCTCAAGTTTGTCACACAGTGCGCAATGTTGGAAGACTATGGAATATTCTTGGTCTTAGCAGACAAGGTAAGTTGATGTAATTTCTAACGTGTCGATGTATGATCTTATAGCACCCAATAGTCACTGTTTGCATACCACATCGAAGCCCTGGTGCCATCATCGCTCCTTCTACCACCCACTTCTCAACAGCCGCAAAAGCTGAATGGAAACAAGGACGTGCATTTCTTCGCTGTTGGAACATTGCATGGACGAACGCTGGTTATATATATGAAAAAGAAGGGTGTGAGCGATGACTCGTTTTGTTTTCGGAATATTATTTATCTTTTACCTTTGTAGCTCGACAGTATCTTCCGTGTACTGGAGCCTGTGAGTGACAAGATCAATGAAAGAGCAAAACTCCCGTCTGGGTTTGGTTCGAAGTTCTTCCCTCGGTCTGCTAAATCCGAGTGGTTCAAGATTTATAGGGTATGATTGTTCAGGGCCACATGCAACGGATTTGTTTACTTAGAAACTTGACGATATCCAGGATTTCTTCTTGCCGTCCGAATCATACGACCTCATCTTTTTGAAGGCGAGGATAGCGATATTGTGCTCGAAAGGTTTTGAAATCATGGATTTAAATGAGTGCGTTGTTGCGGCTTCTCTTTTGCCTATTCTGAATAGAACCTTGCTAGCTTTACGAGCGTGACGATCCCACAAAGAGATGATCCTCGATTGGCATATCTTGCTAAACGTTGTGAATCGTGCCGTCCGATAGGAATGTTCAAGTCGGCCGAAGATGAGTTTTTGCTATGCTACAATGGTGAGTGTTCTCGGGCAAAGATTCCGCCTTTCTGATTTTGACTTTCAGAGTTTGGGGTATATGTCGACAAGCACGGTGATCCAAACAGAGCTGCAGGAACAATTGAATGGGAAGGAACAGCAGACCGCGTCGCCGTCCATGCTCCATACATCCTTCTGTTCGACCCTCGCTTCATCGAGGTGCGACATCTCGAAACTGGGCGTTTGGCACAAATCATTACTGGAAATGATATCCGGTGTGTCTGGGACGGTCGAGGAGTCAGTTCTCACACCGCAGTTTCCCCATCCGCGCATACCTTGACCTTCCCTGGTCCTGATGGATTAGGATCAGACGAACCGGTTAACCAAGACTCGCAGGTCCATGCAGTCATGAAATCACCTGAAATCTTAGGAGGACTGAGATCACCGGCTGTTGTACAACAGGTCTTTGAGCTTCTTCCTACGGTACCTCTATTTCTACCGCATTCTCAGCAACAACCGGGTGTGCCAGGGAATCATCCAAATAGCTCTGGGAGCCACTCAGGTGGAGGATCTGTAGTTGGCAGCTACAGTAATTCTGGCTCTGGTTCTGGCTCTGGTTCTGGTTCTGGTTCTGGGCTAGCAACTGGTTCGCGGTTGTTTGAGGAGCAGTATCCCTCCAACAACTCGCCTCTATCACCCTCTCCGCAGTTGAGAAACTCCCCATCTTGGACATGATTCTAAGTATCTTAGTATAAAACATTATTGGTGAACCTTTTAGCTGAATATGAAATCATAGAATGGGTTTGAAAAAATGGCTGGATAGCGATGTTGTGGGCCAGAATTCCAAAAATAATAAAAACCAAAAAAGGAAAGAAGAGAAAAGAGAAAGAAAGAAAGAAAGGAATTCCTCACTCTCAATCTCAATGAAAATTACTCTGTGCTGTTGTTGAAGCTCTCGCAAGATGATCCCGGTGTTCATATAGCGTTTGGATGTCATCAGCATTGCCGAGGCGATACCACCAAGAAAATTGCAAGATTTTCCTTTTTTGAATTTTTTTGCACCAACTTTCGGGAAATCTCGTGAATATTAGGTGACTCATCTGGATAGCGATCCCGAAAACGGAAATTGTCGTGACGAAATCAGTCAATAGATAAGATAAGATGTTAGTATGAAGCCGCCCACTCAACGTTAAGAGACGAAGAACAATAAATAAGTCGTTATACTCTGAATTGTATACGTAGTTCATCTACTAAGTACACTGGATACATTAGAAAGTCTAAGTACTACTAGTATACCTCTCCAAAAGGCTCAGATCTCCTGTTTCAGAAGGCTGCTGTTTAAATCAACCCTCTCTTTAGGCATCTTAAATTTTGAGCCTTTTGAGTGTCCAGGTGTCCCTACTAAGTATCCAGGCTGTGAATCATCTTACATATCAATATTGCCATACTTATCAAGTTCTGTAAGTGATTACAAGAGAACAAGCTAGGATTTCAACCCCTTGCTCAGCTATGGTAGTAGGTATGTAGTGTAAACTCGTATGATCTCATTTTATAAAGAGCCATGCATGAATCTTGGTGGTACATGGATGCGATGTTGGCACAAAAAACAAGACTCAACATCACCGTGTACCACAGATTGGTCACAGTCTACAGATACCCATCTTCAGTGTTACTGTGGAAGCTTATAACTCCCGCTACCTTTCTCATAATGATTGCAGACAGAAAGGATCTATTGGACACTTTATTATTGCCAAACCTTTAGGTTTGGCTTCTTAGATGAAAGTATTTCTCGTACCATTACCATATTGATATTGCACAGGTGCATCTGACATCATTCTTTTCTCCTCATCTCACTGCCTCATGTTGTTCCCCGGTGAGCCCGGGCTTGCCCAAACGATCCGGCAAGTTCACACATAATCTTTGAGTTTTCACAACAAATTTTGCTCCAACCGTTCACGTAGTCTCTCCTCATATTTTCCGTTGTTCTCACTGTTCTCATCATTCTCTGCATAAAATATGGCCTTTGGCCCTCTCAACAGTATTCTCAGGTATCAATTCCTCATTGGTATCTACGTGTACGCTACCATATACAATGAGGACGACAACATACCTTAGGGCTGATGGTGGACTTGAAGAAAAAACAAAAAATATTACATAAGCTGGAAGCGCGGATGATAACCCGCGCCGAACTCAGGAAGGTGTTTTCCACTCACAGAAATGACAGTCCTGACGCCCAAACGGTATGAAACTGTCATTTTTGATGAGCCACACGTGCGCAGCTGACAGGCGCCTCATCTACCGCGAACGTTATCATCAGAAGCCTTCTTCTCGCTTCGAGGGATTCGAATGCGATAGGACGACAGCTGCACCAATACCCATATATATATAGAACAGTACTACCTGAAAATCGAAGTTTCTGATGGGGCTTTCTTCCATCTTCGATCGCTGCCTCCTGAACATACTATTTTTCTCTTCTCGAATGACCACCTTCAGTCTTATTGCTGCTCGGCCCCTACTTGCAGGCAACACGATACGATGAAAACTGAACCCGTACCTGCCTGCTCTGCCTGAACCATATACACCCGCCATACCCTAAACGCAGTAACCAACTTAAAGTGTATCTCTCTGAAAGGCTGCGCCAGTGTGGTAATACCCCAATTTGTCCATCTCCTTCTAGAATTGAGGCGGATGCTTAATGTTTATCTATGCGCGTTGCCACTGGTGTACGGAAATGTTTACGTCGTAGTCTTGCTGTTCATCGTCGTTCACCGCAGTTTCCTTTAGGATAATAAGATATTCTTGTGCAGGCACCCAAAGTACGGGCCAAAATTCTCCTGCCCTTTGACTTTCATGGCAAATGAAATCCACCTTCCCCCAGATGAGCATGGCATTAGGGAGAAAATTGACCTGTAAGTAGTATCCTGTTCTTTATTTGGTTTGTTGAGTCACAATATTGCGGCAGAGATGCATTAACCGCATCGCGCTTAAAAGATTTATGCGAGCGATTCAACGCGAAGAACCGAGGCACTACAAAGAGTACCATGAAAGCCGCCCTGAGGGCTGCTGTTCAGGCCAACCCTACGCCATATAAAAGGCGTACCCACCTTGGCCCTCAGAGTGGATCGAATGCTTCAGGTGCTACCTGGGCCCCACTGAGGCGAATGCAGGGGATCGAACATAAGATAACACCTTCTGATCCCCTCATCAGAGCCACCGAAGAAAGTTTGGAGGGCTGGGTAAAGTTCGTTTCGTAGTGTGCATATTCTCTCATTTATTCCAACTTGATAAGATCGACGGCGTCGATCAATTTGTTGACTCGATCAACGCCGAAAAGGAGCGGAGAAAGACTATACCTCGCAGTGAGCTCCGAATCCCATTTTTTCTGTTGCATATTGTTCCTCACAATCAGTGCCCATGCAAGCCTTACCTTACCATCCGCCAATGACATCCTTTGACCCTACTTATCTGAGCCATTTTTCGCATCGTACAGGTCCTGGGCTGCGCCCTTTTGAATTTTATCATTCCAAGCCTTCAACTTCATTCCCATCTCGTCACACAAGCTGGCATCAGGGAGAGTATAGAGTGCCCGAGATCCATCCTGTTATAACCGATCCTTTCGATATCTCTACTCATACTCCACTCACCCCTGGTAGCTCGCTTTCTTTACGCAAGAAAAGAGGTATGGCATACGGCCCAGGCTGTCGGGCCGTTTATTAATGTCATCTTTTGCAGAAGAATTTTCCTGGAAGGGTAACACGGCTCAGGGGAGACTCGAAGGGACGCATCCTCCAATACCTAACAGTAAGTCTTATACTTTACCGCATTATTAATCTGACTGCTCTTCGAAGGTCAATACTCGCCTGCATTGCTTGCGTCCGATGTATCTAAGCCGTTTACCGAAACACCCCCAAAACTGACCTATGTGTCTACTGCTCCTTTAGCTGGTCCATTTGCATCCCTGCCAAGGACTAGTGAATTCACGTTCCCGTTATCTTTGAAGAAGGGCGACATTACCTTCTTTCGTTGTGATGTTCCTTCGGCTCCCTCTGTCCACTGGCATGTTGATAGCACAACCTACGTGAAAAGGATCCTCGAGATATGGGATGACTGTGATAGTACGCACTGGTGCGAAGAGAAATGTGGCCTTGTCCTAAGAAGTGGTTCTACCGTTTATCCCATTCCCGCAAAATTTTGGAAAGCCGTCTACCAACCACTAGCGGCTAAACACAGCGCCATCAAGGAACACTGCGGCAAATGGGAGTTAAGCTTGTGTAACGTTGATAAGAATTGGATACAGTAACAGATATACATAGGCGCTGATGTGGGAGTTTCACGACAATTGCGGTAGCTCCTTACAAACTTTCGAGGCGGCCTATGGGTCGATGACCGTCACCAACGCGATCACAGCCATTCACCCCAAAAGGACGGCCATTCGCCCCAAAAGGACGGCCATTCGCCCCAAAAAGAGAAACACATTCAGGAAACAGGCGATAAACCCGGTCGTCTCTCAAAACCATTTGATTGAGCGTATAATGCCCAACCTTTTGCCATGGTGCACATCTCAAGGTCTCGACTTGGGTCTTGGCAACCGAGAAGCGCTGCTCACAGAGGTGTACTCCTTGTTGAGCGAGGATCCTGCAGATCCAACTCAGACATTACAAGAGGTAGGGGTTGGTCATTTCGTCAATGTTCATCACTTACTTCATTCTCAAGGTGGATCGCGAGGTTTGGAAGTACTTGTGCGGCATTGGGGATGTAGCTTATAGAGTGGTGTCGGAACGAGTACTTTTGGAAGAAAGCCAGAGTTCCCAGCTTCGTTTCGTTGAGTACATGCTCAAAGCAAATAATTTTGTTTATGAGACACTTGATCCAGCAGTGCGTATAACAGCTATTCCGTGGGTTTTTGAATCTAACTTGATGAAGCCCTCCGGTGCGCTCCGAGGAGATCTAGTCATGTCCGTGTTCGCTTTTCATCTTACATGGACTGGGTATACACCGCCATCGAATACCGGATATCCTTCCGCAGCACTGGCTCTTAGCCTTGTCGCAGTACGTATCGCCTATTTTTTCTGATGAAAGAAACGTTGACAGATGGTAATAGGTCTTCTACGCTTTGACCACCTGGAGCGCCTTGCTTCAAAAGCGCCCGGACCCGACAAGGGTAAGAGAAGCGGACAGTAGTATGCTAGTGCTTCCAGATGATTGGAATTCTGGGACTTCGGCACAAAAATATCTTGATAAGGTGTTAAAGCTCCCTGATGAGAAATGGAAACACATCTATAGGTTGAGTGGCAAAAAAGCTTCCAATATCTCAAATGGAGGACCCTTATGTGCACACGACGACGATGATCCAGACTCCATCTGCTTGTCAGATTAGCATCGCGCCCTGGTATCTAGTTTTCCTGAGCAATTTTTGCTATCCATGCCTTTAACCTTTGTCCGTGTCCGTGTTCCTGCTCCGACTCCTACTTCTGCTTTTTTGACTTGTGCGCGTGCCATTCTGTCGCTGTTGGCTATACATACCTAATACATTGTAACATTAAAATTAATACTATCACGTCCACGAAGCCATTCAAATCTGGATTCTCGCTACGGGAAGATCAATACGACTCTACAAATAATCAGGACAGCTTGTTTTTGAACGGTAAATGGAAATTGGTCTGACTGGCCCGGACAGTTAATCTGACCATTTGGTGCAAATCCCATATTGAAGACAGTCTGACCGTTTAAAACACTTATATCGACTGAGATCTGGGCACCCGGAATGCTTGCTCATTGCCATGCTTATGATTCTAGTACTTCGGCCTGGGCTGCGAAACTATTAGTTTTCAAAGATAACTTGGAATATTCCTTCGTTCAGAATCTCGCAGTTCTGTGGGTGATCTGGCATTGAAAAAATATCTTTTAGCAGGCTGGTGAAAGGTTGTATTTCGCGGCATACTTTGGCAGTAACTTTGGTCAGGTCGAAGTGGAAATTTATGCGGTGTGCATATCATCCTATATCATTGACTGTTATACAAGTGGTCCGTTTTCGAGGGGTAAATAAAATACATACAATACTAGCTACTACAATAATGGATAATACTATCAGTATGAACCGTTCACAACTCCCTTGACCACCTGAAGTTGAGATTTAAAGAATAAAATAACGTACAGCGAGACGTTGTAAACTCACCAAAGAAACTTTCAATGCTGCACTTAGCGCCCGTTCCGCGAGGCTCGTGGCAGTGTACATGGAAGTTTGGAAGGAAAGCTGGCCAGGTGGTCCCTATTTAAGGAACAGCCACACATGGCGTCTTTTCTGTGCGCCGTGGATACTAATACTGTCGACCAAGAGCCGTTCCGGACAGGCGATGCGGTCTTGCAGCCCCCAATCAACAATACAAGGTTCACAGAAATCTGTGGTATTCCTGTAACAGATCCTTAACGCTGCTGCGCAGCAATCCCCGACTACCAGATTATAAAGCATGCTACTTAGTAATGGTGACTACATAGGTTAAATCTCCATGAGTACTAGCTCACAGGCAAAAGTCTGCCTCATGATTTCTGTGGCATATATATCACTACCTAGTATGGGAAGCAGGTTTTCAAGACAGAGAACTTGGGCACTGTTTTCTGAGCATGCGCTCCCTGTCACTGCCTACTGTCACTGCCTAGTTGTTTGGGTGAGGACATTAATTTTGGCCCGTTGTCAAGCATGATTTTACTGAGTCAACGTAGCAGATACAATCGTAAACATTATATTAGTTACAGTACATGCAAACTTTACTGGGTTAGTATTTGCATCGTCCCTTGTTCTGCAATGATCTTTCACTTGTTTCCGCGTCTTTGTATACATTTCTTCTTCTATCCCTATTTTATCAACTTGTGCAACTTCTGACCATGTAGTACAAGGATGTGAACGTGGTGAGTTTCACGTTTTTGTGATTTAATTAAGTATTGGGAGAGTGGTATTCGAGATGGCAGTTGTCTGCGAGGCATGACCAGAAAGAGGATATTGGTTGTCACTGATAAAAAATTCTTTCGCTGCTTGTTCTATTGGCATGATAATCCAGTGAAATCAATGCAGACAGAAGATAACACCTTCTAGTTATGTATTTTATTTCCCCTGCTACGATAACGCGTTGTCTTCTTTGATCATAATATTCAGTGGGTTGCCACCAGGCCCACACTGTAATGATACAAAAGTCTGCTCGGCAGAAAGGTACTGAAATTTCCCAATAAGATATTCCTTTCATAGTTTATCACAAAATTTCAGTACAGACTGAAAACCACTGATTATACTTATTAGGATAATCGGTTTTCTTTCAGTTCACAAATTTGCCGAGCAGATTTTTGTATCTTCCCGGTGTGCTAGGTGCCATACTAGTTAAGCAGGGCACTTGATTATTACCGAGTTATCGGGATGAAATCTATCATTCTACTCATGTTCCAATCCATTGGAGCTGATTCAGACACACGTCATTGATTACTACTTAATTGTTTTACATGAACAGTAATCATGGAAACTGCAGGCTAGTCCATCACCATGGGGCGTAGTTGCTGCGCTGCTTCGCTAGTCCGGGGGTCATGTTTTATTCGACCACAACACCGCTAGTCACCTGTCATTTGGTCACAACCATGGAGCAATGAAGGACAATACGGGAGAATGACCTTTGGGACTAGCCAGGTGGGAACTTGCTATACGGGACTACTAGTAGCAACCAATGTGCCAACAGCTCCTGGAATTGCAGCCCAGCCCTGTTTAGGCCAATATATGCCGCCGGGGACTTAATTTACTAATGAGAGGGACAGCTTTTTGTCTTGGTCTGTAGATATCCCTACAGAAAGGTTAACATTAGCTTGAGGGACTTACACTAGTAGACTAATTTCGCTCCCCGCTGATGTCATGTGGTGCAAAAGTTTCAAGGCCGTCGCTATCGTTGTCTCAGTCTCAGTGGTACACTCTGCCGCCTGGAGCTATGATATATCTGTAACTAATGAACAAAGGAGAGGAATTAGTATAATCTAAAATTTACCAGGCTCAGGTTGGTACCAGTTAAGTGTAAATGCGCTAACCGGAGGGTAATTACTGTTGTAGTTGCCGATCAGAGGATGATGTCATGTCAATCCGGAACTGATACTGTTCCGATGTAGCTTATTTATGTACTTACCAAGCTACTT
Organism: Rhodocollybia butyracea; assembly: GCA_015501585.1. Taxonomy (NCBI): domain Eukaryota; kingdom Fungi; phylum Basidiomycota; class Agaricomycetes; order Agaricales; family Omphalotaceae; genus Rhodocollybia; species Rhodocollybia butyracea. Next base: position 69,961 of record JADNRY010000171.1, on the reverse strand, counting down.
GTACTGTAGTATATAAGGCCAAGTATGAAGGCAAAGTAGTATAAGAGCATATAGAGCACTCATATCTCCAATCTCCTGCAGGAGCCTCACGGCTCCGAGTCCCTACTATGCCAGATACCTACGACAACTACAGGCACTTGCAGCTTCAAGAACACAGAAAAACTAAGGGAATGATCCAAAGGGAAATGTGCACCGTTACATATCAAGTTATGTATCTTATTCCAGACAAGTACAGATAGGTTATATGTACAGACCTGGACATGTACCTTCATGGTGTGTACAAGCTTGTCCAAGATAGAAATCTGCATCCAGGTCATACCATTATGAAGACCTGACCAGAACAGTGACAGAGGTATGAAATTGGCATTATATTATCATCTACATTGTGATAGGTTTCGTCGGGTGGTGAATTCTGCAATGCCACAGAGTTTGTGCCTGCTTCTGAATATGTTCCGCTTCTCACTCATCCTGACATTCATGTATCTCTTTCCAGTTATTCATTTTGCAAATGGACTGAAGCTGTATGAGACATACTCATTTACACACAGAAAAGGGTTTGAAATGTGCCAGATGTCACGCTCCATACAATTTTGAGCATGTATCATGACGTCCTATGGACCTTTCAGATTCATTGGCTTAATTAGTTAATTAGTGATTCGTTATTAATATAACTTTTGTATAAAAACTCTACTTATTCTTAGGGGTAATTAGAGAATTCCTTTCCCCTTCTCACCCTCTCTGAGCACAAAGAACCCGCCAGGATCTCCCCATCGAACTCGCGTGAGGATACCAGCTTCACCTTCCGAAGCTCTTTCCCGCACCACACAGAGCAAATAATGTGTAGGCAGGATTTTTTCCCCTTGGAATGGCCATGCTGCTTGCCTGCTGACAACCCTTGGCACAAATTTTTGTCCAATATCACCTTGTTCAATGAATGTATGTCAAATAAGCTCATGAGTCTTAGGATGTCCTTCACAAAGACTGTATTGTGATAGAACCCGTCTGGTCTGAGGTGCATTAAGTAACCGTTTGTGTTCGGGATTCCGGATCATCAGTTAAATGTCAATGAGCCGACATAGCGGATTTGGTACTTGGCACATGACATGCTTAGATAGGGCATCTGAAACAACCGGCATGGCGGCTCAACATCAGGTGGGAAAGGAATACCCGATCTGGCGGTTTTGAAAGAATCCAACACTCATTTGACACCTACAAGACCCTCCCTTCCCTTTGGTCAGAGTCGGGGATAGGAGGAGTAGGTGGCTTGAAGTGATGAAGATGAAAGAATATGCCCATCCTTTTAGATCTTCGTGATCGCTTTGATAATCCTATCTACTATGAGCGTGTATGTTCGAGATATCATTATTCAATTGGCTTTCTGAAGCGTCGTTTTTTTACAGATGTGTCCTTTCACTTGACGAGCACCCAACAGTCGTTTTCACTTCACCCACTCCACCCTTGTATATCATCGTGTTGTACCCAACAATAGTCTCTATCCTTGCTTCACCCACTCCACCCTTTGAAATCACAAATGCTTTTACGCTCACCATGAACTTTGTAAAAGAGCATAAACGAAGGAACAAGCTATGCGCACGCCTAGCGCACACGCTAGACACGCAAGGTAATTCCTTTGTCGGAATTGTTTATTTATTAATATGAGTTACATCAAATTTTTTTCGGTTCGGACAATTTTCCGAAACTGCTGTAATCGTTGTAATTTAAGGAAAGTATTGTTTACCTATTTTGCTGAACTAGTAAATGCCCCCTTCAACGTCTGTGGCTGAGATCCCTCTCTATGGAGAACGGGTGTAGAAGATTGTGTGATGGTATGAAACAATGATTTAGTGAGCACAAAAGCATCTATGATGACAAGAGTGACAGGGCTCTGCATCAAATTGGGCCTGGGGATCAAAAAATGAAGAACGTGGCCTCCGGAGAATGTCTGTGTCTGCGGCAAGATATCTCAAGATTATGGAATGGGTAAGGTCGGGACTCCAGCTTCCCCAATTCAAAACATCTGGAAGAGACATCCTAAGGTCCTGAAACATCCACTGACAACCACCTCGTCTGAGTGCATGGGTTCCAAATGTATCGGGATCTTGCCCTATATCCGGGGATCAAAAAATGAAGAACGTGGCCTCCGGAGAATGTCTGTGTCTGCAGCAAGATATCTCAAGATTATGGAATGGGTAAGGTCGGGACTCCAGCTTCCCCAATTCAAAACATCTGGAAGAGACATCCTAAGGTCCTGAAACATCCACTGACAACCACCTCGTCTGAGTGCATGGGTTCCAAATGTATCGGGATCTTGCCCTATATCCATAAGCATATTTCGGAACAGCTGCAGAAATTCGCTTTGATCCTGATTTATGCATTGATTAGCTACCTACACTCTTTTTGCTAAATTAGATCCGCACCATATGGGTTTGGGAGGGTCCCAATCGGTTGTAGTCGTACAGTCTGGGAAATAGATAACCTGCGGTAATTCCACTGATCCTGAGCCAGTCGCGTATGGCTCTGCATACACAAAGAGGAATCATGTTCTCCTCTGTCTCAAAATATAAATCAAAGCCTTCGACCCCTAAACAAAACGTGAAGTTTCAGAACGACATTTGAACCGCCATGAATTGCCAATATATATCACTTACCTCCATGCTGCTTAGATTTACTAGTGTATGGGCGTTGTGAATATGATCTGTGCTTTCACTAAAATATAGGTTATCAACTTTCAACTTGAGTATGTCTCTGCCTCGACAGAGTGTTCTGAATCCTATAATGACAATTGTCCAGGCAGCAATATGCTTCAAAATCCCCCCCCCCCCAGTCATGCACACTGCAGGGATTGTCAGGGTTGTAGTTGGGGTCAGTGTAGGCCCATTTCACAAACTCTTCCTTGCTTTTCCACATAGCGAGCAGCATCTGGAGAGTTAATGCTGTAGAGCTGACCGGACTCTCTCCAGCTGCTGCCTGTCTGAGTAATAAGAATAAATGGATTGATCTCGCAAAATGAATAAAGTTCAGACCTTGTGACGGGAAAGCCCCCCCATATATCGCCTGACATGTTCAGAAATACAGGGGTTCCCTCTCCATCTATCATCATGGATTTTGGTCCATGGAGATTTTCCGATGCTCAAATTTCGACTGAAACCATAAGTTAGTGCTGCTCTCATTTTCATAGCTGTCTTGAAAGAGCAAATCTGAGTCCCTTCAGGCCTTGGTTCTAGATCTAAATTGACTTCATCACAGCTATGGGGTATTACTCAGTTACTAGTTTGCATACTAGCGGATTCTGACGTGCCTTTCATGAATCCATAGAATGATCATATATGGCATGGTCTTGTGAAGTGAAGACTCCGAGTGGAAGATATCAACGTCTTTCCGACAATATCCTCGCTCAGTTAGCCATGCTTGAAATCGTTTCTGGAGCCTAACAGTGTATTGGGATGATCAGGATATCCACGAGCAAAGCCTTTGCAGGGACCATACCTTATATAGGTCTTATGCGTGTTAGGGTGTACTTCCGTTAGGACCATCTCGAAGGACAGGCCGTTTGGAAATCTGGTGCCGTTTCCAGACCTTCCAAAAACGCCTCAGCACCTTTGTAGGTTCTATCATCCTCATTTCCATCCTCTTTGTCAATGTCCTCAGTTTCAAGTTCAATTTGTATTCCAGCTTCCAGGTCGTTACTGTTGGTCAATGATAATACTTTTGATATATCGGGAACGAGGACGTCCGAGTCGATAGTAGCCGAACTTTGATTCTCCTTCCGCTTTTTCTGTTTCTGGGAGCCAGGTTACCGATATTCAATGTCAAGAAGCAGCACTAAATAATACCTGGAGATCTTTCCTTTCTGTTGTCTTTGCCGACTTGGGGCTCTGAATACCTAGATGAAGGCACTCAGCAGGGAGGGGAATGTCGGCGTTCATTTGTAGTGACAATTCTATGGAAGTATTGTTAGAGTTAGAACGCTGAAGCTAATGCCAACTTGAACAAACCTGAACCTTCACCGTCTTCCGAGTGATACGACATCAGGAAAATACCCCCTTTACTCAAGGAGCCTTGAGCCAACCTGGATGACCCTTCAGCCAGCCTGAGGGCTGTATGGCCCCCAATGGTCATTGGGGGCCATATGGCACTCAATGCAAGGTTGATCTATTTCAATCCACTGAAGCCAACTTCAAACCAACTTCAAGCCAACTTGGGTAACTTGAGCAATTTCAAGGCAACTCAAGTCAGTCTCAAGTCAGCCTGAACTCAGCTAGAGTAGTCCCAAGTCAATCTCAAGCCACCTGTAAGTAGTCCCAAGTCAATCTCAAGCCACTTGTGAGTAGGCAACATATTACTTCAAGAACACTCAAGTCACACCAACTAAGTGTTCAAATGATGTAATTTGTATACAAACAAAGTACAAAATAAATGATAATAACATAAGATAATAGCAAAGTTTAGCGTGAGTAAAGCGATAGTGAGGGGGTACCTAGGGGATCTAAACAAGCCCTGGACGAAAGAAATCGAATGGAAACTGATGGAAATATGGCAAAAACAGCGAAAATCACCTAAGTGAGACTGACCAGGTGGAGATGACCAAGATGGAAAGTGACCAAGAGGTGAGTAGAGGAGCATAGAGAGGGTCCTAAGCGAATGTGAACGGGCCCTACCTCGGAAAAATTGAGTGAAAATTGAAGGAGTTATGGCAAAAACATTGAAAATCACCTATATGACTAGAGAGTGATGGAAAATGTTGGGAATTGCTCTAGCGTGAGTAGAGCAATAGTGAGGGGGTACCTAGGGGATCTAAACGAGCCCTGGACGAAAGAAATCGAATGAGAACTGAGGGAAATATGGCAAAACCAGCGAAAATCACCTAAGTGAGACTGACCAGGGGGAGATGACCAAGATGGAAAGTGACCAAGAAGTGAGTAGAGGAGCATAGAGAGGGTCCTAAGCGAATGTGAACGGGCCCTACCTCGGAAACATTGAGTGAAAATTGAAGGAGTTATGGCAAAAACATTGAAAATCACCTATATGACGAGAGAGAGATAGAAAAAGTTGGGAATTGCTCTAGCGTGAGTAAGGCGATAGTGAGGAGGTACCTAGGGGATCTAAACGAGCCCTGGACGAAAGAAATTGAATAAGAACTGATGGAATTATGGCAAAGACAGCAAAAATCACCTAAGTGAGACAGACCTGGGGACAGTAACCAAGATGGGGAGCTATTCAAACGATATTGAAGCGGTGGGGAGAGGGTCCCTAGGGGATCTAAATGAGCTCTACAACGAAGAAATTGAGTGAAAACTGGAGGAGATATGATAAGAACACCAAAACTCACCTAAGTGGGACAGACAGTGATGACCCAGATGGGGAGTTGCTGAGACAAAATTAAAGAGGCAGAGAGGAACAGTAAGAAGGAGTAAAAATGCAACACTCTATCATGACCAGTTCCAAAGAACCTCGAGAAAGGTGGCAGCTGCCTGTAACTGTGCTACCTTAACCATGTCCAAGCTCGGCCTCTCGAGAAAGACAGTTACAGTGAGAAAATAAACAAAACAAATGGGTAATAAAGAAAGACTAATGGTGGATGGATTTGTTGGCAACACAGCAGGGAATCCCAGAGATGATGGTGGAGGAGCGAGAACATGCAAGTTGAATGATTTGTCATAAGTTCAACAACACATGACCATCAGACTTAGGCATTTTTTTTGTCTTATTACTATATCTCCTGCAGTTTTCATGCAATTTCTTCGAAGTAGGGCTCACTCACATTGCCTAAAGACATTCTCTATGCTGCTTTGATCTCATATGATCAGTTCCCCATGTTGTTCAGCACTCCTCAGTTCATTCTCACTTAAGTGATTTTCGCTGTTTTTGCCATATTTCCATCAGTTTCCATTCGATTTCTTTCGTCCAGGGCTCGTTTAGATCCCCTAGGTACCCCCTCACCATCGCTGTACTCACGCTAGAGCAATTCCCAACTTTTTCCATCTCTCTCTCATCATATAGGTGATTTTCAATGTTTTTGCCATAACTCCTTCAATTCTCACTCAATTGTTCCGAGGTAGGGCCCGTTCACATTCGCTTAGGACCCTCTCCATGCTCCCCCACTCACTTTATGGTCACTTTCCATCTTGGTCATCTCCCCTGGTCAGTCTCACTTAGGTGATTTTCGCTGTTTTTGCCATATTTCCATCAGTTTCCATTCGATTTCTTTCGTCCAGGGCTCGTTTAGATCCCCTAGGTACCCCCTCTCTATTGCCTTACTCACGCTAGAGCAATTCCCAACCTTTTCGATCGCTCTCTCATCATATAGGTGATTTTCAATGTTTTTGCCATAACTCCTTCAATTTTCACTCAATTTTTCCGAGGTAGGGCCCGTTCACATTCGCTTAGGACCCTCTCTATGCTCCTCTACTCCCTTTCTGGTCAGTTTCCATCTTGTTCATCTCCTCCTGGTCAGTCTCACTTAGGTGATTTTTGATGTTTTTGCAATCTCTCCCTTGGTTTTCTCTCAATTTTTTCAATGTAGGGCACATTCACAGTCTCTAGGGAGCCTCTCTATGTTCCTTTATTTACTTCCTGTCTTTGCACTTTCCTACCCTGGTCCCATCCCACACCCCCAGTTGTATAGAATTTGTCTAGATACCTAATGACCTCTGTCTACACAATTGATCTTTTTTAAACCTAAACCTCATTCAAGTTCAACTTAAATAGCAACTTTGGGCATTACTACTCTACAGTTGAACTCAGTACATGCCTTACTTATACCAGGTTAAGCTCAAGTTGACTTCAGTTAATCTCAAGTTCACTTCAAGTTGACAAATCTACTGAGGTTGACCCTGGTTGATCTCAAGCTAACACATCTACTCAAGTTGACCCAGGTTAGCCTCAAGTTGGCAAATCTACTCAAGTTGGCCCAGGTCAACCTCAAGTTGACAAATATACTCAAGTTGGCCCATGTCAACCTCAAGTTGACAAATATACTCAGGTTGGCCTCAAGTTGGCTCAAGTTGGCTTGAGTCTATTAGCCTTTTCCTGATGCGATGTGTACCCTGTTACAATGGCATTGTTGTTTGCACTAGACTTTACGTACATTATAACAGGTGGGTTTCAAGTATGAAAGAAACGGGTCACAAAAGCTCACATGGCTGGTGTAATAACGGAATAACCCTATGAAGAGCTCCATGCGCAACGAGTGAGGATGGGCTGGGTGTGTTGTGGAACTTCCGGGATACATAACATCATACAAAGTTTTCACCGCTAGTAACCCACATGAATGATCGTCAAATTGGCTCGTAATGGGCAAAATTGCTGTATGAAAAACTCTTTCCGTGTGTAACGCCTTCCAAATTTGAAGTAAATTTTCCAGTTTTTTCCGGAATCCTTGCGTTGATATGAAGGGGATCGACAAACTGAAAGACACCTTTCAGCCCATCTATGGCAAGCGTTACCCAATGTGTCGGAACTTTTAAACTATGCCGATAAGGCCGCATAAGGCCTGATAATGACCATTATGGATTACCTCATCATAAGGGCTTATATGAAAAAAGGTCCTTCTTATAGGATGTAGGCAATTTGCAATACAGGCCTCGCAGCTGGATAAGAATAGAAATTTTATGGTCTTTGCTTTTTTCTACATGTACTTCAACCATATTTGCTTGACCTCAAGTCCCAAAAGCTGAGAAAAAACCTTGGGAGTTGCCTGGAGGTCGGCCTTGGCCAGGTACAACCTCAACAGAGTTTTGAAAAACGCAGGACATAGCGAGCAGATAAAATACATGAATAATGTATCTACTTGAATGCTCGTGCCCTTTTGAGGCTAACAACACCATGTAGTGTCTTCCTGGTGTCGTCACTGGTATGGGCAAGTTTTATAAGGCCCGGCCGATAATATATGGCCATTATAATGGCCTTATAATGGCCTTCCCATTATAATGTCAATTTAAAATCTCCGACATGCGGCATGCCACAAAGCTCTTCCAGATAGAGAACTACCAGAAAAGTTTTTTCTTGGATGAAAATCTGCTCGCCTAGGGCTCGTATCCCTTGTAGAGAAGGCGAGGTTTGATAGGTTTCTGTCAGCTGCGGCTTTGAGATTTGGCTGACCTGGAGAATCTTCACTGCAAATTCGACTTGTTCAGACATGACAAACTGTTCGCAAAGATGAACATCGGTCAAGATATGATGATGAAGCCTGTGAAGTAGGACATCTGTGAGGGAGCTGCTAGTCCACTCGGTGCTAAGGAGCTTGGCGAGAATATGGAAGGGGGTTCCATAGGGAAGCTCAGTCAGAGCGCACCATGGCGTGGTCTGAAGCAGCAATTGTATTTCTTGAGCTTGGTACTTTAAAACAGGATCCATAGCTAGTGGGGACTGCCATTCAAGGGCAGAATACCATGGGCTTTGTGCTTTTGTACAGACGTTTAGCCATCCCGACCAAACGGAAACGATCGACAATGGAAGTGGAGTATTTTCTTCGAGGTGATGATAGAGAAAGGACTGTGCATGATGATGCTCCCATGCTTGCTGTGAAAACTGAATTATCGACTCAATTTCTGAGACTGTTGGAAGAGGTTTCATGCAAAGATCAGAGAGTTGGGACGGTTTGAGGAGCTCTACAGGAACCGCAGGAGAAAAGAAATTGACGGGCATCCAGGGGCCGCCGTTTGACTGAGACATGGAAGGTGTAGGAAAGTTGACAACCTCGGTGAATGGCAAATTTGGAGATGGTAGGAGAGCCTCAGCTGCTGATGTGGGAACTATAAAACATGAGCTCGGAGCTGCAGCATGGAATGTCATGTTGAGAATCAAGGTTTTGGATGGCTGGGTGTTAGTGAGGTAGTGAGCGCCCAATGCACGCTTAAACGTTCAAGCCAAGGAAGAACAGAGGCAAAACACATATTAATACAAAACATGTAGGCTACTACACTCTGCAGATGCCTAGGTTTGAACACTCCCAAACACGCTTGGACCACAGCAAAGGACAGTGCTGACAAAGATTAGAGAAAGTTGAAGATGTGACCAATATAGGTAGGTAGGTTTAATGCGCCGTGGTCGCCCCATCCTTGGACAATCCCTACTAGATGAAGAATTTAAGCGCTGGATGAAAGAGATTTGAGTTGCCTAAAGATATCTGAGCAAATAGGGGACACTGGGAGGGAGTGAACTTCGGGTAGCGAGTTTCTCTTAAGGTAGGTAGGTAGGTAGGTAGGTAGTGATACATTACCTTGAAGTTGCAAAGGACAGTGCCAATGTATAAGATTTTCAAAACTCATGCTGTAGCATCTTTATAGAGGTTAGACTGAATTATGACTGATTTTGTGATATGTACAAAGACGATGAAGTAAGAAGGATTGGTCCAAGCGAGGACCAGTGGGGTCTTCCAGTTGGGTCCAATGTAGAAGTAGCAGTAAATATCACTTCGAAGGTATTAAACCTAAGAAGTAGGCTAGAGTAGATAGAAATAATAACACAATGAACTTAACACTTAGCTCGGCACTTGTTGCACTCGCTGGCAACGTCGTAATCACACAATATAAGAGTCACAGAGTATAAGGCATCAATTGGGAGAAGGGAGAAGAGAGCGGGGGAATTAATTGATAAATCTACAAGTATGTAAAGGTACATAAATGTAGCCGAGTTGCTAAGCTAATAAAATAGTGAAACTCGTGCGGAGAGATCGGATAAGGGAACAGAACAGTCCGGTCGAAGGAGAAATACCTTTAGCCTTCCAGATTTCCGATGGGAAAGACAGAGCAGTGCAGGATACACACATGACTAGAAAACAGAGCTTCCCACCTAGCTCAGTCAGTGGGGACAGAATGGAGCGACCAATTCCAAGCGTCACAGCTCAGGTGTGCTCCGACAACTGTTGCCTACACCCTAGGAGGTACGGAGAAGCTTCGGGATAAGGAGGGGAATAATGGATAAAAGATAAATGGTAAGATCAAATAAATGATGGAATAAAACATGTGAGATAATAAACACTCAATTCTGAATTACTGGATATTTGTACGGCCTAGCGCTTTGGGCCGACGCAAGAGTAGGTGCAATGCGTCCTTGGGATACAATCCTGGAGAGAGGGGAGTGCGGGATGGCCGGAACGATGTAGGAGAAGTGGGAGGGATGAATACCCAGTATGTCCAGCAGTCCGATCAAATTAATGATTTGCGATCAACATATAATGTCGGAGTAGCATTGGAATAGTGCTGGGCATGTAGGCGTACATGTGACAACATCCTAGAAACATAAGAGAGTGGGGAAATAATAGCTCAAAGCCGTAAGTGTAACACAAGCACAATAATAAAGAGAACAAGAGGTGAATAGGGCAAGTGTAGTAAGGGACAAGTAAGTAGTAAGTAATAGTAAGTAATAGAAGTGAGACAAAATAGACTGTAGGTAAAGAGTGACTTAATAATGGGGAATGAAGCGATACAGTATAAGCTAGCATATAAGTGAACATCAAAGTAAACTAATAGTAAATGTAACAAGTGGAGTACCAGCTACCGCTAGGGCAGCTAGCACTACCACACCGATTCCGCCCTTATATTAAGTATAATAAAGCCGGGATTCCGCTTATGATCCAGGCGCTTTTCTTTCTCCTGATCACTCCTGACCACTCCTGACCACTACAGTGGCCGTCGTTTCCGACTTATTTATTCATTTTTCCCAGAACCAGTATCTACCAGCAACTTGGTTTAATTCAACTCGAATTTTCCACCTGTATCGGTGCTAGCCAGGACCTTCATAATGGAACTACTCAGTTCTGGACCTATCTTCTGGATGGTCTAGTAGGTCATCGTTCTAAGGAACATGAGCTCGTTTGAAGGTACATTCTTCTGCAATTTACGCGAACTTATTGCTCATATTTTGCATCCTTTAGTTGCTTTACATCTTGAGGTTTCGCCGACCTCATTGCCAACATACACCCGTGTACAAACAGAATGATGAGTAGCTCACTTTGCCATCCCACCTGCCCCACAACAATGAAATCAGGCCACGTTCACGCTTATCCCACGGGTGTGTTCTCATCTGCATTTAGTGCTTGATTTTCTTGTTTGGGGCAAAAGAAACTTACCCAACGATCCTTGGTAATTCGGAGTAGCCACTATTCAAGCTTATGCTTGTCAAGCACGGGACGCGAGAGCATGGACTCTGATGAAGCGTGCGCTTGCTCCCGTCCTCTCTCTGAGGCATCTTCTAGGACGAATGAATACACGAAGACGATGAAGAAGGTAATGCCCTTGATTTTTGATTACCTTTTTCTTGATGCTAAGTGTGTTTTTGACAGGCGTGATTTCAATCATATCTGCTACTACCAACGACCTTGCTGTCATCTGGACTTGGAGGCGACTCCGGGTACCACTCCTACACCCGAGTCTTCCCTCGGAAATGTCCTGCTGGTTTTCAGTCTCCAGATATGCGTCAGGATAGCCCTACAAAGAAGACATTGTGCAATGCTGCGACTTCCATCGACTCATTGAGACTCTATCAAGCTTTATCCTCAATCTTGCACCTCAGCCTCTGCTTCAAACAACGCTCAGCTTCTGGAGCAACTGATTGCCCCTTGGCTGACGCTCAACTCATTTTTCACTCGTTTTTCGAATGAAACAGACTGCCGACAAAGAAGGAACCACCGACCGTGATAAAGAACCGATTGGCTCAAACAAACACTGTCCCATCAGGTTGCTTTCCAGGACCTTCTCCTGCTTTATGACCACTGCGTCCCACAAACATCATACGCTCTAACTTGAATTTTTCGGGATCTCCTCCTTCCATGGACCATCCACTTGTGCCATCTGTATTGCAAACAAATCTGGGGCGTGCGCCTCTCCCCTTATCTCTGCTCAGGATCCTCATCTCGTGTGGGTGACTCTCAATGTCAACCGGCTCATTTGATAATATCCCTGCAATTCCGCGCTCAAGCCTACAGGGACAATTCAGAAGTTTGCTCATCGTTGCTGCCCTCATAAGCCAGTACTATTTCGCCGCGGTATTGTGCGTGTAATATTTCGCCTCCTCATGTCTGGCAATCATCTAACATCTCATGACAAGCCCCCCTAAGATCTACAAATGTCGGAATGGAAAGTAGAGATGTCCACGAGTCCAGGTCTTTACAGGTACTCGCAGGTAAGATCCGTGGGAAAACCTGCGAGTATGTGACCCGCGGATCCCAGGATCCGTTTCCCACGGGTCCGGCGCAGGTCACAGGTCAGACTTTGGAGAATTTCAGCTGACCTGCAGGTACTTGCGGGTATTTTTATGACTTGTACATGCAATGTAAACCATACATTTGTTAATTAGTGCTTAAAATTTACAGTACAAGCAACAATATTTGTCAGTTAACACTCAAAACTTACAGTAATTCATAGCATCATATTCATTATAGTACTTATCAAGTACTGGCACATATGTTTGAGGTTGTAGACAGCTCACGACGTTTGGCGCTAATTTAAGCGCCCAATCGCCGTGAGCTGTCTACAATGTAAAACCTTTGTGTCAGTACATATTTACTTCATAACTAAGTATGAAATAATAGTAGAGAGTTACAGTACAATGTTTTATAAATGGTATGTATCATAAATCAGGTAAGTACTTTATTAATGATTATTAGTAACTCTTTGGCATAAATACACAAATACCTGCAGGTACTTGCGAACTTGCAGGTAAATTACCTGCGAGTCAAAGATCTTTTCTCACGGATCTTTCGCAGGTCACAAGTCAAGGCTTTTGGCCACAGGTACTTGCGCGCCGGATCCAAGTATACTTGGATCCGGACTCATGGACATCTCTAATGGAAAGCATAGAGTTGGAGTTAGTGACACTAGCAAAGTGGTGGATGTCGATTCGAAAGACTAGTTATTGCCTAGCTATCAGGCTCGTTGGTAGAAGCTTATGCATGACAAGGGTCAGAAATATAAGTTTGATTTTGCTACATACATTTGCAGATTGAAAATGGATGGAAGTTTTTGCATAGTTACAAACTAAAGCCAGCTCTCTTCAAAAGTTCGGTCCTATCGAAGCCGTTTTATAAGTCCCTGGCTCTGCAAGAGGTTAAACGCTGCATGAGCTTCTAGTAACGTACCGCAAAACCTTCTGACATCACCGCCACAATAGTTCAAGCCTTCCATAAGCATATGTCTGCTAGCAGAGACAAAGTTAGCACAAACTGTTTCAGTGTAACAGAAATCTCACCGTTTGGTGTACACCCCCGGTTCAAAACCCTGTCTAACAATATAAAACATATCTGTTGCCTCGTCTTCCTTGAGGATCTCCAGTACACCTGTCATTAAACACTCTTGATAATGGTCTTTTGCGGCGTCAAAGTTTGGGAATCCCTTGATAAGCCGGTCCTTGAAACTTCCTGGAGCATTGACTCAGCACCAAGCAGCCCTGGCTTTGACCAGTAGTGTTTAAACACGCCTGAACTGAGGTTGACGCCGAGAAAGACAACAAAGCATCTTCAGAAGAGATCACACTCTGGACAGAGATTGCGGCGTTGGTGGTGGAGGTAGTGTTGGCGATAACCGGGTTCCTAATGATGGAGGCAGCGGTAGTGGTTGATAGAGTTAAAGCCTTGGTCTTAGGCCGCCGGTTAGCAGAGGCTGAAGTTTGAGTAGCAGCATCTCGGGTCGTGGATACAGGGCAGTTGGGACGATAGGTAGCTTTTATAGGTGATGCGAAAAGGGTACGAAAGAAAGCCTGGAAAATTGGTCAGCCTTAAGCTTCTTGATATACATACGAACAATGTTGCAACTCACCAAGACTGTGCATAGCAGCAGATTCCACCGGCTCTGGTGAGCTCCCAAAGTTAGAGATCACATCGAAGGCGTCACTACGGCGGGGCGGGCTGTCGCGTTTGAGAAATATGCCATCAAGTAAATCTGTGTTCATACTTTGGTTAGCCTATATATATACCTGAGCAGTTAGAAGAAGTAGAAACTTACGAAGTACAATATCTGCAGCATTTTGGATATCCTTAGCTTGGGCTTCCGCTTCAGCTATTGCAGGAAGCATAGCTGCACGGGCCTCTTGATAGAACGCCTGTAAAGCTAGAATTCGAGTTAGCATTTGGAGAGATAGCAGCTCGTGAGGACCTATACCTTGCTCAGGCTGAGTACCACCGATGATCTTCTCAATAGATTTTGCACGGAAGACATTGATCTGCTGGGAAAGAGGAGGCAGGTGGTCGAAAGCGAAATTGGGATCATAGGCGCCTGTATGTTATAAAAAACATCATATGATTTTATGAATTGAAATAGATTGAAATGACTTACCCTCGTCTTTCATCTTCAAGATAATGGCGCAGGACGTAGATGACGATGAAGGCAAAGCTAGAGGAAAGTGGTAAGTTAATTTTGACTTCAAACGTAAAAAAGCTTCTGACCGGCGTTTCAGCTGGCTTTTTGGCTCAATCCACCGTTGAAAGCTTGACCTTTCGCACTTTGTTTTTTGTCACCTTTTAAAATCTGCTTTCTATTTGCTCAGAAGCAGCTAAGTCGTCCGTCGTCTCTAAACCCAAGAAGAAGAAGAAAACAACATTCAGACCGAATTTCAGACCCGAATTTCAAACCGAAGGCTATCGTCTGCTAGCCGCCTGAGGTTGGCAACCGTGTCGATGCGTTCAGCTCTGAAAACACCAACGGCCGCTGTTTCTGCGGAAACTCGGGCGTTGATTAAAATTGGTAAGTCTTTCTTCTAAAATTCTGCAGAATACTATTTATCTAATTACTTGATAGAACGATGCACCAAGGTGCCAAGGCGCGTTGAAGCTGATGTTGACAGTCAAACAGAGGCGGAGAAGTATCTCGATAGCCTCGACAATGACCAGGCTTCTCCATACCCCGCCTCTCGTATGTCTCTATACTGCAGTGCTTGCACATCTCCAGATCTTGAACCCCGGGCGTCCTTAGATCCCGGCGCACGCACTCACGCATCTCCAGGCGTTCAATCTCCAGACCCCAGTACTTGCGTGACTCCCGATCCCAGTGGTTGTACATCTCCGGACCCTGGTACTCACACAACTGCGTCATCTCGAAGATTAGGCTGTTGGGTTTTTGGGATGGTTTTGGGTTGGAAAGAGGACGAGACCTTTGCGGGAGTTGTAGGAAGATACACCGCAGTGCTTTTCTAGCACGCAGTCTTTGTTGTCTTTGGGAATTCACGCGTTCACGTCGAATTGGATTTGCTGTGCCTCATAAGAGCTCTGCGCCCATTTATCCCGCTGGAAGTTCAAGGACCGAAACCACATGCTCACCTCCCACTACTCATTCCGAAATATGGTGCACGAAATTACCCTAATCACTTCATGCCGAAACACCCCGCCCTCCAACAACCCGATTTCCATCCCCTTCTTCAGTGCTTCAGCGTTGAGGCACTGAGGTTCTTACAGCCGTCTTCATGTTCAGACTTGTGTGTGTGAGTATATCTGGACAAGGATGAGATTTTGTGGGAGAACGATAGGAAGATTAGCCGCAGTCCTCGCTGGCACGCCGTTTGATTACTGCCTTTGGATGAAAACCTCCGGCCTCGAGACCTACCATTTCGTGCTCGAATCGGAGCACCTGTACTTCACACCTCTCTTTCGGACCAATTCCAAGGCTCCCTCTCTTGTCTCCTACAGACCTCGACAAACCTCAGCCTTCCTATCCCTTCACGACTCCCTTCAATCGCTATACTCAGACCTCTCGACGTTCGTCCGACGCTCGACTTTCATATGCCGCTGTGCTTTGCCAGCACGCGTCGCTTGTAATCTGTTATCGCGATTGGGAAAGGGATGGCCGGGACGTTGTCGGGTGAGGAAGAGGGACTTGTTGGACGATGTAAACATCTTGCTTTCCAACACACCTTTTCTAGTCCAACGCTCTCCTCTACGAGCTTAGACACCCTCCGTGTTCTTCTCATCTTCTATCATCCCAACCCCTTACTCCAGCACTCACCCACCTTCATGGCCACACCATAATTGGCCACTTGTCATTCCTGGAGCTGTAGTAAGATTTGTTGTTGGGTTAGAACCATGGATTGGACTTCAGGAGACGCTTGAAGGAAGCATTTCGGTTGCAGGCGCTGAGAGAATTGCTCTATGAGGCGATTGCGCTCACTGGCGCGCTGGCTCCACCTGGAGACTAGGTGCAGGTCGTCATGTCGCTGAGCAAGGAGTTCCGAAACTTGATTCTGCGTGACGCTTGTTGTCCTCGCACGGGTAGTGATTTGTCCGAGGTCCCGTCAGAGCATATGCGGGCGTCCGAGGTCCGAGCCAGTCCGAGCCTCGCACATGCTCGGACGTTCATAACTTCGTACACATAACCTTAGTGTAACCTTGTGAACTTGTTAATATACTCTGTTCCTCCACTTGCAAGGTGTACATCAGTGTTTCAAGAATCAAACCACAAGTTACTCCCAAGGTTGAGTCAAGGTTGAGTTCACTAATTTGTACAAAGAAACTCATAGCAGCATTAGTTGTCCTCTCAGTATAGTACAGCACACTTCACTATGAGCCTCAGACAGGGTTAAGCTAACCCGTTTGCCGAGTGAAAGTAACCAGGTTCCGTCTCAACGGTTACTTTTGGGTTAACCCCAACCGAGTGAAGTCAACCCGGTAACTCTTTCGGGATTTTGGGTACTCGAAAACCGAGTTGGTTAACCCGGACAAAATAATTAACCCGGTAATAACTAGTTACTATTCCCCCGTTACATAGTACGAGGATTGTAGAGTACCTGTTCGATCAATAACAAACTTACGCATATCATTGACAGCCTCAATGCGCCCAATGAGACACTGTACAGCGCTCATATCAACAACTTCGAGAGCTCCCATTTGCTCATAATATGCAGCGCCACTGTGGCTTGTGCCTTGCACTTGGCAACGATGGATAGCAGCAAGAACGAATGTTGTCTGTGAGTTAAGTCCCAGCTCTTCAGCCGCAGGTAGCGTTACCACCAGAATGTGCTGAAGTTGCCTGTAAAAGCTTTGTTTCTGGTATACAGGTTGTACCCTGCGCCGCCGGGTATTTAAGTCGACAAGCATGTCATACTATGTTCAAAACCTTGATTAACTGAATCTAAACTGATTGCAAGATAACTTACTCGAATGAAGGTTGTATCCCGACGATCTTCAGCAAAGGGAACCAGAGCCGATGCTGCCATTTCATCTCCACCGTTCAAGCGGCGAACTTTGGCCCACTGTACGATAGTGTCTATGTCAAGATGTCGCCGTACAACAGCTTTGGTTGTGTCAAATCTCGTGGCAAAGCAAATGAGTATTTTCTCAATTATGGTTTTTGGGACTGAGGAAGAAGTACGATGCGGGGGCAGAAGAATACAAGATGGATCTGTTAAGCACCCTCAGCATTGATACATGTTAAAGAAGAGTAAAAGACGTACATTGCTCAACTGAGAAATGATTAGCAGGCAAGACAGGTACAGTGGGATTCAATTGTTCTTAAAGAATAGACATTATTTATGATCATATACTTTAAGAAAACCTATAAGTATTCTTTAAGTGTTTAATGTCTCCCGTGGTATTTCCTCGCACTTACAATATAGTACCAAATGTTTCTTAAGATACTTTATTTCTTAACATTCTTTACTTATTTCTTTAATTCTTAAGAAATTTTTCTTAAGAACAATGCTGTTAGCAAATCGTTCTCTTGTGTGCAAATATTCATTAAGGAAAAAATCTTACTTGTTTCCTAAGAACAATAAGAAGTGCACTTTTCAAGCAAAAAGAAGCTCACTGCCTCTTCCTGTCCCCCAACATATCATGGCATTGGCTGCCAACCACATGCGAGCCCGGCATCCGGAATCCAAGAATTACCTTCACAAGCAGGGGGGAGGGGGATGGGGTAAAACGGCAGCAATTCAACGAGTGGTTGAGCATTAATAAGTAGTGCTTTTGTCTATTGTTTGAAAAGACAAAGGAGTGCTCAAACAATAGACAGAAGGTGTGACTGGCCCGATACTTATTGTCATTTCCAAGCGCTACTGTAACGCGGGCCCCAGCCATTCCTAATAACAACACTTTGAAATTACTTTGCATCAAGTACAATACATAGGCAGGAAGGGGGCCAAAAGAGAAGGCAAGAAGATGTGGCCTGCAGGTGGTCAAGCATTTAAAAGTACTTCTGTCTATTGTTTGAAAAGACAAAAGGAGATTGGACAAAGCCCATGCCGACTCTTACTTATTGTATTTTCCGAGCCAACAGCCGGTGCTTTGACCCATCACATGGTTGATGCAAATGGGCGCTAACACCACTTCGCCTCTTTCTTTCTTTCTTTCATCTTCCGACCTCGTTGCGCCACATCGGCTCAACCAATCCACTGTCCAGCCACTGTCTGTCACTCCTGGGCCTACCATTTAGTGTGGTGGCTCTGTCTGTATAGTACTTGAGTAACAGACTTTCAACTCACAGGTCGTTGACGGGCCTTCTCAGTTCAAGATTGACTTGTGTGCTGTAGTGGCGCCAGGTGACTCTGATAGCAAAAGAGGCAAGTTTTTAGAGTGCTCTTAAGAAACACCCTCCTTAAAAATTCCTTAAGATTGATGTCTTCGATGTGAGTTCATGGTATTCTTCTGATCTTAAGAAATTGTTCTTAAACACTCCTTTAAGATCTTACCTCAAACCTTGGCATTCTCGTGTCCACTGGTGAGTTTTGAGAGTACTCTTAAGAAAAAGCAACCTTAAAAATCTCTTAAGATTGTTGTTAAGTAATTTTATAGTTCTTAAGTAGTTGTATAAGTAGTAAGTACTTCTTAAAGTACTTAAAGTACATGATCATAAATAAAGTTGATTCTTTAAGAAAATGGAATCCCATTCCTGAAGACAGAGCGGGGTACTTTCAGTGAGAGTTCAGATTCAACACCATAGATAAGTTTGATTTGTGAGAGCTGAGCTTGAAGGACAATGTAATTATCGATGGCTACAAAAGGGTGACGACGACTTTTGATTGCAGGCTGAATGCGACCACAATACCGCTCCGTTGGAAAGGCCCAATGAGTCCAGACCGGTCCAATTTCAACCAAAGCATCAGGAACGTGTAAAAGACCATGAATGGTCAATGGACAAGCACTAACACGCTCGGGTTCATACTGATAATAGAATCTGTTTTGTAACATCAGTAGATATATCATATAACGAAGAAAAATAGATAATAACACACTTCTCGTAGTCCAAAACCCACTTCTCACATGCTTTACGAAGCATGCTGAACGTGAGCGAATGATGAAAGAAGTTGAAGGTTGGTATCTATATTTTGAATATTTGGATGCGTATAATTTACCTGAGCACTCTAGATAAGCTCAAGGCCATGGCAGAGCAACACGCCACTCACCCACCTGTCACTGGTACCACCGCCAGTCCTACAGCAGAAAGCATCGGCCAGCGAGTTCAGTCTATGCCTACGAAACCTGCTCAATGGCCCCCAGTTAGAGCTCATCACAGAGGTACTTCATGTTTGCTCACCTTGTACAAAATTCTGATTTCACTGCTTCTTGCCCAGCTCATCAGGAATGGCCACCGCAAACAGAAACACCAGCAGCCACCCGCGCTCCTCTGCTTACTGCGAAGGATTTGGAGGGTCAAGTCACGGTCAATAATCAGCCCGTCGAGGTTATTGATTGTCCTCAAGGAGAAGCCGGAGATGGTAAGCGTGGCTTCTGCCTCCAGGATGCAGTGGATTTGGAACAGAACAACGATGAATATGCGTGCTTTCTCGTAAGTCACATGGTTCGCGTTTGTTCTCACACTCAAGCTCTCTTCTACTTATATTCAAGTCCCGCGTTCGTTCCAATGCGGTTCTGGCGCGCGTCGACCTCAGCAAGACATACAGACAGCAAGATCCTGAAATAATTAGTTTGGTTTGTCGAAAGGTAAGCAACTTGTAGACTATTATCCCAGTCATACTAAATACAACATCCTAGACTGCAGTTGATCTCCCATATTTTGGCAAGAATCGCTTTCCGGGATATTGGGCGACACGAGAAGCACTGAAGCAGTACATCAAAAATCAGCGCAAATATCAAACACGACTCAGTAAGGCTGTGGTATCTGGACGCAAGTTCAAGAACAGCCGACGCTTCAGTGGTCCCCAACCTGCGTATGTATCCGATGGCGAAGGCAACAAACGATTTGAAGACCCCTCTGGCGATGAGGACCTTGTTGGACTTGGAGGCAATAGTAATGCTGTGGCTGGTCCATCTGGCCACCAGTATGATGACGAGCAGGACCAGGGAGAATTTTGGTGAGTTTTTGCGCTCTTTGGGAACGACATTCACTTATTTCATGACTCTAGATTCACGCTGCATGGTAGCGCGAGCCCAATACACGCAACGGGCCACTCATTTCTTCTCAATTATCAAGCAGAATTTCTTCGTACCATCTATACATTATCTTTCAATAAAATCACTACTGTTTTCAACCTTTCTGCGAGTTAATCAAGCGAGTCAAATCTACCTGTTCACAAGTGAATTCGGGTAAACAACGCACACCGAAAACCAGATTAAAACGACATATATTGGGTTAAAATCACTCTATGACAAACAGGTTATTTACACTGTTCTCATGGTTAAACTAATCCGGCACTAGAGTGAAAGTAAACCGATAGCAAGGTTAATTTTCGGGTTGGTTTAACCCGGTCTGAGTTGCGTAGTGCTTGGAGACCTGGATGGTAATTACAGACATTGATAGAGCTGCCTGTGATATATAAAACATGCATATCGGTTGGAAAACCTGTGTAGACTTATCAATACGATATCCCAGGAACACTTCGAGTGTTTCAACTCGTATATTAAGAATAGACTGTACCTGTAGACTTATCAATACGATATCTAAATGGTACAGTAGTCAGTAAGCTAGATGATAGGTAAATGAAAGAGATACGCACCCCAGAAACACTTCGAGTGTTTCAACTGGGGTGCTACATTGTAAGAAGTCAGAGTTAAATACGCCTGCGCGGTAGATAGAAGTTGCGAGAAAATAAAAGGATTAATGGTAAGGCTTAAAGAAAGAGAAAAAGGAAAAATATAATCCCGAGAGTTATTCCGGGGGTGAATACGGTGGCGGGACTCCAGCCTAGACCATCTGGCTCTACAATCTACGACAACCTGTGCATAAGCTCAGACTTTATTTAGTAGGTGCTCATGCACTCATACACTCATACAAGTGATTTGCACAAGTTACTCACACAGGCCCGCACAGGCCCGCACAAGCTCGTACAATGCTCGTACACAATTGTACATGCTTGTACACACTTGTACACGCTTGTACATGCCCGTACAAGCTCGGACACAGTGCTTGAAGAATGCTTGGACAATGCTTGTACATGCTTGTCCCTCGGGCCTCAATGTTGATCGAAGATTAAATTTTGAGTGTTTGTAAAAATGAAATGTGAGTGAAGTACTAGTAGGGCTCTGCACCGTACCGTATACGGTTACGGCCATATATCTTACGGTGCTATTACGGTTCACCAGATTCTGTCAGCCCTTTGTAAAGGACACCAATAATTGTTGTGGCTACCTTTACAAAGGTCAACAATACAACTAGAAGCTGGGATATGTAGGCCCAGTGCCTTCCTGTTTAGGGAGAGCCGGTTGTTTTGGCCAGCTAGGGTTTGCGGCACCTTCGGCATCCCGCCCAGAGCTTCCGAAAAGGGTAGAAAATCTGATCACAGATCTGGATAGCGGGGACCGGTTGTTTTGGCCAGCTAGGGTTTGCGGCACCTTCGGCATCCCATCCAGAGCTTCTAAAAAGGGTAGAAAAATTGATGGCAGATCTGGAACGCAGGGACCGATAAATTCTGCCTTCCCACTCAATCCTGGGCAGGTCCCGCCCACTGTCCCGCCCTGTTCTCACCACATGCAACAGTCCGCATCACATTTATATAAAATAATGGCGCTACTGTACAATACTTTAAAAAATTACAAGAGCAAATAGAAGAGGGAGAAGAAAAAGAAACAGTACCCTATTCATTGTCCATGCCATTCCACTCCTCATTGTTTGAACTCACATTGGATTCATCACTGTCCTCTCCCACATCTGCATCCGACTCATCCTTCTTGGCTTCTGACCTCTCCATTTCCTCATCTGACTCACCTAGCTCTTCTTCTGATTCATCTATATTGCTGTTGATATGCTCCCGGTCCCTTTCAGGAATGGTTGGCTTGGGCGCGACAGCAAAATCCAGCCCGGTAGTCCCTACGAGATGCATTGCCCAGTCCAAATGAAACCTTTCAGCAATCAGCTGCCATACAGCAGCTTGCTTGTGTGCATAAGCTGCAGCCCCAGCTGCATGCTCACCCTGAAACTGTGGTATCACAGCACATGATTTCCACCAATTTGCTTGGTGCTCAAGCGTTAGGAGGCAGTGGGCCATCTCCACTCTCAAAAGTCGGATCTCTTCACGCCAGCGATGGAGTTGTCAATAATTAGCTAGCTTGTAACAAATGCAGAGTCCAGACAAGACAAAAACTTACCTTCATGAAGAGCCTCAGTAGTCAAAAAGCTGTTATCGTCACCTCCAGCAAGCCATATCCATGAAGTGATGCGCTTACTCTCTCTGAGGCCCGGTATTTGGGTATTTACGTGTAGGTATGCGAAAGGTGCTATAAAACAACCTAACAAAAACACTACCGCACCTAACCAGACTATCAATATGTAAGGGAGCAAGGGCAGGTTGTCAGAGATTCCCCGAGGGAAAGTCTTGTAATATCGGATGTATGTGCGCGACTGCTCCAGGTTCAAAACTGTAGCACTAACGTGGGTAACTAAGCTTAGACAACTCTTAGAACTAAGTCGAGAGAAGCCTAGTTGGGGTGTACAAGTGTACGAGGGAACCAGGTGTGTATGTCCAAATCAATTAACCAACACCAAACCAATACAACGAAACTAAGATTCTCCTAGGCAAACTCTGGCTCTAGCTAGAATAGTAATCTCGAGGTTTGTCAACAACCCTAGGCAAACTCTGGCACTAGCTGCTGTGATGTCGTAAAGTCCTCAACCAAACTCTGGGCCAAGCTACGATATTGTGAGTGAACTTAATCACTAGGAACTTGTACCACAATCTTAGTGGTTCGTCTAACTTCATGAAAAAGTCAACTAAGGAACTCTCACTCTGGAGCCAAATAATCCCTTACTAGAAGCCGTCCCCTCTAAGGAAGCAACTAGATTTGAGTTGATCTGGAGTTCGAGAGAACTCTACACACTTAAATTTGATCAAGATATAAATGGGCTTTGCGAAGCGTGTGAAGTTTATTACTTTCTTGAGATAACCAAGTCAGGAGGCGTCACACTACTGATCCCGTGGGGATGTTTTACGGAGCACTGGTCTTAGCAGTCAAGTCGAGGGCAAGAAACTTCCCGAGAGAATGCCGATCCCCTACGCTTCCTAAACAGACGCCCAGTTACAGTGTCTGATTGACTCGGTACTTTAATACCAGGAGGATTTAAGGGACAGACAAGCTCTAGCAGTGAAGAGACTCTTAACTTCGTCACAACTTGTGGTTATGAGAGGTGGCAAGAAACTTGTCTTATTGAATAAATATGTCTGGCTTATATACTGAGTAGAGAGAGTTTAATATGAAAAATAGATGAAACAGATATGGAGAGAGACAGAAAGAGAGTGGAACAGAGGAATCTGGCTCAGAAAGGAAACTCCAGCCTATATATGGTACACACAATAAAGAAATAGTCCATTCTTGGGTATATATCAGAGGTAAAATATGATTTTGTGAGGATTAACATAGTTTTAAAGTGTTTTGATCTGAGCAAGGTTTCTCCGATTACTCCACAATTCTCCGGGGTCGGGAGTACCTTTACACTTCATGATCACTTGCTGCCTGGTTTCCCTTGGGTGAGTTTCATTCTATTCCTCGGATAGTTCTGTCCATCCTGAGTGTGATTAACATTCTCTTGAGAAGGCCTATTGTCTAGCTTTCCAACAACACCACTTATGATAGCCTTGAGCAACTGCGCTGAGTATGTACAAGTGCTTCCCAATAGTCAGCTTTAACGGATAAGACCTCCCGTGTATGATTTCTAAGATCAAATGTTTTGGTTTGCCAAGGCTATCCCAGTGCATAGCTTTCCATAGGACCGCTAAGCATGTTTCTATCATCCTCACGGTTACGACCGGTGCCGCAAATAGACCTCTACGGTTTCCTCCGGATCATTCTGGTCCATTGTTATGGACTGTAAAGTCCACATCTTAACATAGCTTGTTGGGGGTCTTAGTGCGAGGGATGCCTTCCCTCATAATTCCTTCCCTTGAGTAATGCATTGGCTTAGTACTTATCCCGCTTCAAGATGTCCTGTAGTTTAGAGAGTATGCACTCTTGGGTATAACTAGATTGATGATCTAGCGTCACATCTCCAGGCAGCCCAGGTATCCTCGCTAGCTTGGCTCTAGGCTACGCTTGTGGGCATACCTTCATGGCTCGCTGAGTATTATTGTTAAGTTCTTTGCCTCAGCAACAGCTATCATGCTTGGGCTCCGTATAACTCTCTTATTGCATTGTATAACACGTACAAAATGTCAAAATGTACGGTTACATGCCTTAGGCCAATATTAGGCCTAATACTGGTACACCTTGCATGCAGCCATCCTCATTTACCTTTGCTGCTTCCTTCCTCTTATGCTTCATTGCACACTGTTTCTTCTTCTGCTCTTCATCCTCATCCCCAAGCATCCTGAGCTCCTGTTGCTTGAGCTTATGCCAGCCGACACATTCCAGACCTACCAGTGCAACTTTTGCAGACCATGCCCTCTGGTATGTTGCCATGGCCAGATTGATTTTCTTCTGTTGATTACTCAGCAGCGTTCAAGATCACATACTGGTCTTCTGTTTCCTGGCATTGACAGTCTTGTAAGTGTACAGTTGTTGTTTCACAAGAAGTCTGTGGCATAGCTCATCCAGACTGGTGCTACATTGAGCATCACAATAGCATTGCTCTATTTTGGCCAGGGTACCTGGGCAAATATCCTCACTCATTTCAGAAAGGAACATGAGAGTGAGCTCCTCTGCTTCAGGGGCAGGAAGGGGTTGGCCATTGGTATCAACCGTTGGAACCTCTGTTGCAAGTGACTGGATGGCGGCAGGACAATGGTGGTGTTGAAGGCTGTGGATCCAATTGATCTGTTGTTTGAGTCGTGTGTGGTGGTGGGTAAAGCTAGCAAGTTGTGTTTTCAATGGTTTTTGGATTTTGGCAATTTCTGAACAAAGCTGGCACCTAAAAAGTTAATTAGTTACTGTATAAATTTGAACATAGCGATACGCACTGCTGGTCCTTAACCTCCAGCATAATGAAGATATACTGCGCGGGGATAACCTGCCCTATGTCCACCTGATCCTGTACATTGGCATCTTGATCCGCTTGTGCCTTTGCCTTTTCTTCTGCGGCAAATTCAAGTTGAACATCAAGAACGGTAACACCTACAATTAAAGCTGTATTAGTATATATGTAATAAGGGTGAAGGCAACACTCACCCAAATGGGGCATTGAGAAGGGGTTTTCCTCAGACTGTCCAAGTTCAAAAGCTTCAACCATCACCCTCCACTCTGGCGCTTCTGTGGTCTGGTTTGCTGTGAACATTGCAAAAGCAGCGTCTTGCTTTTCTAGGTCCTTCAACCTGTCCTTGAGACATCGCTTGAGACGCTTGTCTAAAGCCCTGTTGGCATTGGTTAATGGAGCAAAGAAGATACAAACCAACGGTTATGTTCTTCCTCCAATTCCAAGCATGAGTATTTTAACGGCTGCCAGGGCCCATTTCCTGGGTACTGGTGTCTAACAGACCACTACCTGACCAAATTCACTCAATCCCCTCCAGGTCACACATTGCAGCGCCAAGCATGAAGAGTAAATTGAAAAAACCCTGGCATTCCAGAATATGTCCCTGAATGTGGAGCTTGGGAATGACAAAGGCTTGGATCTGTAGTACAAACTGGAGTTGTACAAGTGGCGGCAAGCGCTTGATGCATTCAATAAAGTTCTTTGACAACTGGCATGCAATGTTGTAAGAGAATAGAATCCATAACAGCGCATGGAAATGTCGCAGGGCAGAAACCCCAATGTAGTCTATATTTCTGTACCAGTGACATCAGGAAAAGTCTAAAATACTTAAGTTGAGTTAAGTTGACTTGAGTTAACTTGAGTACATTTGCCAACTTCAGGTTGACTTGAGTAGCCTGAGCTGATGTAAGGATCTAGGCGGATCCTTATTGCGACGGGTTGATGTACTATCTCGAATAGAAGTGACGGAACGTTTCCGACAGGATGATTCGATGATAGCGTACTCGATCTGGGAATAGCGACGACGTGAAACGTATGAGCGGAATCCGGAAGTGTAATAGAATGAACCGTACGAGTAAGCCTAGGAACGGAATGAGTTTCCGACTCTAAGGGTAGAACCCGCTGGGCGCAAGCATTTTCAAAGACGAGTTATTGGCGGCGGAAAGTCGAGCGGGAGCTGACTTGATAGAGCGTAATGAATTGGAATCGAAGAGAGTATATTGCGGAGTGAAGAAATAGAGTAAAAGAAACTGATAAGTCGAGAAATGAGTCGGTAACTGGGGGGTTGTTTCAATATAGCAAATCTATTGTATCAGAGATATCGACAAGTATTTAAGAGTAATGGAGGATATACAGGGTCGTGAAAAGTACGTAGACGATCAGTTAAGGTGAAAGGGAAAGTACTACAAGGGACGAGCGGGAACGGAAATAATACAAGGGCATACCTCGGAATGGAACAAGGCAAGTGGAGAGACGGGAAGGTAGTGAGTACGACTTGTGGAAGAGTTAGTAATAGGTAATTATGGCGGTTGTGATTGCGCCATCGAGAAGAAGTCAGGAGCGGAACTAACGGGATAAGTCAGGAGAGTGGAAACGACGGAATAAAACGAGAATAGAGTGGGAGTACGGGGCATGACATTACCCCCCCCCTTCAGGCTCCGAGCCCTCGAGGAGTAGGACTCATATGTGATTGTGACTCGGGTGCTATCGGCGTCGTCGGGATACGTAAGAATGCTCCCGAGAGAAGCTTCTCCGATCGTCGAGTCATGCAGGGTTGAACTTTTCGGTGGCTGAGTAATAACTTCTCCTTCTCTAACCACCACCTACATCGCTGCTGATTGTCCTCGACTGTACAATGTCTGAAGCCGCCCACCGCTCTGCTTGCTTTAAAATCCACAGCGTCGAAACTTCGTTTATCCTGGAACATGCTGGCATTTCACCCATTGCAGTAGCATTATTTAAATACCCCCAGTACCTGTTGTGGAGATTATGATAATAAACCCAGTAAGCTACTGTACAGTAAGAGTGTAGGGGCATTTTAATCCCTCTGTGTTCGCATTTGATGAGGTCATGTGACTCATTCGTTGCAGCTTTTGGGTGGCTGGATGAAAATAGGTTATTTACGGGCCTATTTAGGCAATTTCTGGGATGGTAGCTAGCCCAAAAAAGACTATATATAATGTATTAATATTTGAGCACTACTCCGAGGTGGATTAGGTACCATAAGGGGATGGATTGCATCGAAAAATCTAGATGATGTTCGGTCAAAGCTGGCTGAGCATTACCAAATTGGGTAATGCCATCAAAACAGTAAAAGCGGCCTAAAAAGCCTGCTTCTACATAGATATTCTGCCCTATTAGAGTGTACATAGTATCTTTACATATATAATAGGTCCCTGAAGCAAAATTACAGCGATAGCTGCGGTCAAAGCTGTTTTATTACCATATTTAGAATGCCAGCAAAGCGGCCTAAAAGCTTGTTTATGCATGGGTATTCTACCTAATAGCAGTCTATACAGTGTTTATAGATGTACAGTAGGCACCTAAAGCAAAATTAAAGCAGGTATATGGTGTAATAGTAGCACTGCTTCGATGTTTGGGTCTGTGGCTGTGTTGTAAAAAATCGAAATAAAAGTAGGGATGTTTAATATACTAGTGGTACAGGCATGGTCTCTGCATAATATATATATGCCTGAAGCGAAATCAGAGCATTCTATGAAGAGAATAGGCTGTAATTGCCCGCTATAGGCCGGAGGAGGTCAAAGCTGTATGACCAAATAGGGAAATATATGATTACATACAGGTGGTGTTGAGTCGAAGTTGGGCTCAGTGATGGCATGGCCTCTCAAGGTCTGAGGTCTGGAATACATACCTGAGTACTGTAGTATGCTAGCTACGCCCTCCAGGTGTTATATTTGGCAATATGTGGGCAGGAATATGTACATGGAGTGATCAATGGTGAGTAACCATCAAGATTCGCATTTTTGAGGAATTAAATACTAATAATGAGTGTCTAAGCGCAGGTAGGACCTCAAACCTCGGTAGGTATACTCTTCAACATAGTATACAAAGTTCACACCTCTGGACATTGGTAAACATCAAAGGATCATGATGTATAACCGAGAGTTTAAGAATCTCGTGGATAAGCTGATGAAACCGCCAGCAATCCTTTCCAATGCTGAAGCTGTCAAGGCATATCTTGTGCCCATGAGTGAAAGGTTGTATTTAGCGATTTCCGCACGTTTGTCACAGAATGTTATGCATGTTCAGTTGTTGTCTCGTCGCCGTGAAGATCCTTATCTACTTTCAGAAGTCATGGAAGCAGCCGAGAGTCCCGATTTCAGAACCCTCGATACCTATTATGGTCTCAAGGTGTTCCTGACTCTGCCGAAACTTATAGTCGAGGTGCATTATTGTTCAGATTCTCTCCTCATCTTCCAGAGACCACTCCCGCAGATCCCGTGAAAGTGGAACCTAAGCAGGAAGAAGTGTCGGAAGTTCTCGCGGGAATCGCCTCGATTAAAGATACTATCGCTCTGAACAGGACCTTGATAAGGAAGCTGACAAAGAGTTTGCTCGGAGTCTGGCTGAATTAAGGGAAGAAGCTCCTATTCCCGAGATAACTAAGGTTACTCATAGACCATTCGACGCGGTGAAACCACATGCGGTTCATCCCATTCCACGCAATCAACCACGTCTAGAAACCCAAGATAAAGACAATCCTGTCAAGGAGAAGTCTGTCGAGGATAATGGACCCAAATTTAATATTAGAAGTGGATTTCACTTACCTGGAGTCGAGGAAGAAGTTGCTCAAAAGTTGTTCAATGCAGAAGTAATGCTGACATCAGAGGAGCTATTAGCGCTGAGCCGCCCTCTCCAGAAAATTATGTTAAGGAAAGCTAGGAACGTCAGGGTAACTCCTACTAAGAGGAAGAATGCTTATGTTAGTACTCTCCTTGAAGATGGCACAGAAGTACCTGAGGAGCTGGAACTTCCTCGCGGGAACGAATTCGATAGTTATATCTCCATGGATAGCATTAAGCTTGATAGTGAAGAAATCTTGGAAGTCCTCAAGCATAACCATAATGGTTTGAAGGCCGGTTCTATTGTACAACGTGACCCTGTCGAAGCCTTTAAAGCAGACTTACCCGAAGGTGATGAGCGCCATAATTTGGTAATTGTCACAGGAAGATCTAGTAGTCTCCGGTGTATTAACACGAAGATCAATCATCAGGATGGAACAACCGAGGCAATCCTTGACAGTGGCTGTCAGATCATAGCAATAGATCGTCAGACTGCTGTAGAGTTGAATTTGGTCTGGGATCCTACTGTAACGATTCGTCTGCAGGATGTACACGGAGGTCTCGAGGAAACCGCAGGTCTTGCTAGAAATGTTCCTTTCCAGATTGGTGAAATTACAATCTATCTGCAACTGCATGTGCAACAGCAGGCACCATTCGAAGTGCTGATTGGTAGGCCATTTGACGTTCTCACGGAATCCGTGATAAAGAATCATGCGGATGGTAGCCAAGTGGTGACGATTACGGACCCCAACACCGGGAATAAATGTACTATGGGTACACATATTCGTTCTACGAGACGAAGACTTAGGACTGACAATCCCGAGTTCAAACCCAAACTAGTCCCGGAGCATGCAGGAAGTAGTAACAATCCCGTCAAGGAGGAACAGGGAAATTTTTAAACCTCGAGGATCTGAGTGGCGATCAAGGAGAGGTAGAATTTGCTATGAGTTTCCATTTTGACAATAATCGTGATATTGTATGTGATGGATATAAGTTTGCAGAAACGGGTCAGTTTTCCGAGCAGGAGTTAAGCGAGGCCTATGTCATGGCTTTGAGAAATTTCATTGCACAGAAAGCTCCCGAGGATGATGAACTTATTGAAGCCTACGTAAATAAACAACTAGTGGATGGAAATAGACGAGTATTCAACACTCACAAAGAAGGCTCGGACTATGAAGAACCCGAGGAAGGTCCTGTACTAGTAAATAGAGAGGAATTGCCCGACTTTGATGACCATGCAAAAGCCTTCGCCGGATTCACTACGAAACCGGGAACTAATGAGCAGCATGCTGTCTTCAGGAAGGGAGATGCTAAAAGTACGAAAAGGGAGACTCCTAAGTTTCCTGGTTCCCCGAAATTTGTAAAAGGTGGAAAACCTCGTCGCAGCATACCCAAATTGCCTCCTAGGCCTCTGTCTGACCTTCCACGAGTAAAAGATTATACCTATACGCCGTACACAAAGCCCAAGAGTTATGAACCGCGCAAGAATTCAATTCCTCGGAAAAGAACTGCGATTAAAGATCCCAAGAATGGGAAGGTTTATGATTTGGTCGATGCTTTTGGCGCAAAGAAATACAAACCAGTTGGTGTCAAAGTACATCCTGTGAAAGCAGATCTACCCAAGGAATACAGAGTTCGACGGTGTATCACCGGCAATCCTCTCGAGGGAATGCCTGAATTATCACCCAATCCGCCTGAGTTCACTCCAACCGGACGCTACACACAGGAAAGAAAAGAGATTATCGACGAAAATCACTCAGAGGATTTCGTATGGCCAGAAGAAAGGAAGTTGATTCATCACTTCATGATGCTTCAGGAACAAGTGTTTGCCTGGAATGCAGAGGAAGCTGGTACCTTCAAGGAAGAATTCTTCCCTGCGGTTAAAATTCCAGTACTCCCGCATGTTCCGTGGGTCATTCGTAACATTCCAATACCACCCGGGATCTTTGAGGACGTGTGTAAGATAATAAAACAAAAGATTGATGCAGGAGTGTACGGACCTAGTAGTGCCTCCTATCGCTCAAAGTGGTTTTGTGTAGTCAAAAAGGATGGAAAAAGTTTATGTTTGGTCCATAGTCTGGAACCCTTGAATGAAGTTACTATACAACATTCTGGCGTACCGCCGGCCCCGGCTGAAGTCTCTAGGGACTTCTATAGTCGAGCTTGTGGAGCTACTTTCGATCTCTATGTCGGATATGATGAGAGGCCATTAGCAGTTTCCTCGAGGGATCTAACGACCTTTCAAACACCTTTTGGACCACACAGGCTCATGAAATTACCAATGGGATGGACAAATTCCGCACCAATCTTCCACGACGATGTAACCTATATCCTACAAGATGAAATTCCACATGTTACAGTCCCCTATATCGACGATGTTCCCGTAAAAGGTCCAAATACTAGGTACAAACTTCCAGACGGAGGTTACGAGACCATATCAGAGAACGCCGGGATACGACAATTTGTTTGGGAACACATGCAGAATGTTAACCGGGTGTGTCAACGGATGAAATATGCCGGGGGTACTTTCTCGGGGAAAAAGTCTTTCATTTGTAATCCTGAAATTATTGTCCTAGGACACCGTTGTACTTACGAAGGCCGGATGCCGGATGCCTGAGGCTGGGATTGCTGAATCAATCTTGACTTGGCCCGAATGCAAGAATAAGCACAATGTACGAGCTTTTCTTGGGACTGCTGGACAGTTGCGAATGTTTATCGAGAACTACGCAAAGAAGGCAATGCCCTTGACAAAGTTAACTAGTGACATGGATTGGGAATGGGGAGATGAACAACGGGAAGCAATGGACGCTCTCAAGGATGGTGTAAGGAATGCCCCGGCACTCCGTAACATTAACTATGAGTGGGACGTTTGTCTCGCAGTTGACACCTCTTACAAAGCAGTGGGATGGTTTATTTATCAAATAGATCCTGACGATCCTAAAAAGAAGTATTTTAATTACTTTGGATCAACTACGTTAAACGAGCGGGAAGCCCGGTTCTCTCAGTCTAGGAGAGAACTCTATGGTCTCAAACTATCATTACAATCAAGCTATTACTTAGTCTATGGCTCTTGACGAATGACCGTGGAGACTGATGCAAGCTACATCAAGGGTATGTTAGATCATCCCAGCTGTGGTCTGAACGCTATAATCAATAGATGGATTGAGGAGATCCGTAAGTTCCACTTCAAGATTTTACATGTGAAGGGTATTTTGCAGGGACCAGATGGTTTGTCACGGAGACCTCCAGGCGGATATCAGTCCCCTTGACCACCAACCGACCCAGATGACTATGAAGATTACAATGATGGAGCTCCCGTTGAGCTTATCATGGGTGAAGGGGCCAAAGAGCCTTTAGATTTTGAGTCCTTCAAGGATGATATTGACCCACACAGTGGTTACCTCGGTGAGCTAGCTTGTCATCCTGAGGACATCCAGGAAGAACTCCAGGAAGCCCTCGATGACGAGAAAGCATCCAAACATCACCGAAAATCGCTGATCAAAAGTCACGGCGAAATCTACTCCTCGTTCAGTCAAACACTTCATATTCCACAAGACTCCGTGGAATGGAGGGCTGATAACCCTTACCCTCGGGAACATCGGTCGGAATGGGGAAACAAACTAGATGATATGTTACCTACTATTGCCAAGTGGCATACAGGTGATGAGAAGGATATCACAGAAAACATGAGCGCACCGGAAGCCCGAAGCTTTTTGCGTCAAGCAAAGAAATTCTTCGTGGATAAGAAAGGTCAACTTTATAAGAAAGCTAATGAGGAAGGTGCTCAGCATCAATTAGTGGTTAGTCCCGACCGTCGAATGTATATGCTACATTGCGCGCATGATAGCTTAGCACATAAAGGAACATTTGCTACTCGCGAGTTCCTGGATCGACATTTTTGGTGGCCTGATATGGAAAGCGACGTACATTGGTATGTTGGCTCTTGTATTCCTTGTCAGAACCGTCAATTACGCCTTCTGAAGATTCCCCCGGTCGTAACACATACTCCCTCATTGTTCCAGAAAGTGCATGTTGATACTATCAATATCACACCTGCGAGCAATAGGTGTAAGTATATTGTTCACGCTAGGGATTCTCTGTCAAGTTGGTCAGAAGCCCGGGCCTTACCGCAAGAAAACGCGAAGTCCCTGGCCGAGTGGTTCTTTGACAACATAATCTGTCGTTGGGGATGTCCCAAGGAAGTTGTCACAGATAACGCCCCGGTGATGTTAGCTATGGTTAACTGGCTCGGGAATAAATATGGAATTTGAGGGATCCGGGTCTCGCCATATAATTCCCAAGGGAATGGCAAAATCGAAAGAGCGCACTTTGATATTCGACAGGCTCTGGTAAAAGCGACGGGCGGCGATATCAAGAAGTGGTTCTACTTCCTTAAACATGTATTATGGGCTGATAGAATAACAGCGAGGAGAGGTTTTGGTTGTTCACCATTCTTCTTGGTAACCGGCGCGGAACCATTATTACCTTTTGATATCGTTGAGTCTACATGGTTGGTAAATCCACCAGATCGTATCTTGACTACCGAGGAATTATTGGGTTATCGTGCACAGGCCTTGTCAAAACATAGAACCTTTGTCGAGGACATGCGAGAGCGTGTCACTGAAAATAAGAGAAGAGACCTAAGGGAGTTTGAGAAGAAATATCGCCATGTCATCCAGCCGCTTCAGTAGCATTATTAAAATACCCCCAGTACCTGTTGTGGAGATTATGATAATAAACCCAGTAAGTTACTGTACAGTAAGAGTGTAGGGGCATTTTAATCCCTCTGTGTTCACATTTGATGAGGTCATGTGACTTGTTCGTTGCAGCTTTTGGGTGGCTGGACGAAAATAGGTTATTTACGGGCCTATTTAGGCAATTTCTGGGATGGTAGCTAGCCCAAAAAAGACTATATATAATGTATTAATATTTGAGCACTACTCCGAGGTGGATTAGGCACCATAAGGGGATAGATTGCATCAAAAAATCTAGATGACGTTCGGTCAAAGCTGGCTGAGCATTACCAAATTGGGTAATGCCATCAAAACAGTAAATGCGGCATAAAAAGCCTGCTTCTACATAGATATTCCACCATATAAGAGTGTAGATAGTATCTCTACATATATAATAGGTCCTTGAAGCGAAATTACAGCGATAGCTGCGGTCAAAGCTGTTTTATTACCATATTTAGAATGCCAGCAAAGCGGCCTAAAAGCTTGTTTATGCATGGGTATTCTACCTAATAGCAGTCTATACAGTGTTTATAGATGTACAGTAGGCACCTAAAGCGAGATTAAAGCAGGTATATGGTGTAATAGTAGCACTGCTTCGATGTTTGGGTCTGTGGCTGTGTTGTAAAAAATCGAAATAAAAGTAGGGATATTTGATATACTAGTGGTACAGGCATGGTCTCTGCATAATATATATATGCCTGAAGCGAAATCAGAGCATTCTATGGAGAGAATAGGCTGTAATTGCCCGCTCTAGGCCGGAGGAGGTCAAAGCTGTATGACTAAATAGGGAAATATATGATTACATACAGGTGGTGTTGAGTCGAAGTTGGGCTCAGTAATGGCATGGCCTCTCAAGGTCTGAAGTCAGGAATATATATCTGAGTGCTGTAGTATACTAGCTACGCCCTCCAGGTGTTATATTTGGCAATATGTGGGCAGGAGGATGTACATGGAGTGATCAATGGTGAGTAACCATCAAAATTCGCATTTTTGAGGAATTAAATACTAATAATGAGTGTCTAAGCGCAGGTAGGACCTCAAACCTCGGTAGGTATACTCTTCAACATAGTATACACTCGATCTGTGTCCAAGAACCATTTATATGGCACCAGATGCGATGGTATACACTGATCTTTATTGATTTTCCCTTAAAACTCGATTTTTTGAGGAATTATCATGGAATATTGGGGTCTTAAGAGTAGCCAGGGGCTAGGACGTCGTATATAGACTGTAATATATGGTATTAGTCTTTGCCATATGCAAGAACGATTTATGCAGCACCTGAGGCGATGGTATTCCCTGATCTGTATGGATTCTGCCAAAAAATGCGATTTTCAGGAAATAAAATAGGCATAGAGTGTGCTACAAGTCTCAGATCATACTAAAAACTTGGTAGACATGTCTTCAAATCAAATTCAACGACTACCAGGTGTTATATCCACATCTGGGTACCTCCATGGAACAATACTCTTGTAAGTGCACACTAAGATATCTCTACTTGGCTCAAAGTTCAGATCGTGACATTGAGATGTACATACTCAAACCTTTTGGTCTGGAGGGCCTCTATATGATTCGAATACATGATTACCCAGGTTTGAGCATATTCAGAGGTGTATAGCACACTCTATGCCTGTTTTATTTCCTGAAAATCGCATTTTTTGGCAGAATCCATACAGATCAGGGAATACCATCGCTTCAGGTGCTGCATAAATCGTTCTTGCATATGGCAAAGACTAATACCATATATTACAGTCTATATACGACGTCCTAGCCCCCTGGCTACTCTTAAGACCCCAATATTCCATGATAATTCCTCAAAAAATCGAGTTTTAAGGGAAAATCAATAAAGATCAGTGTATACCATCGCATCTGGTGCCATATAAATGGTTCTTGGACACAGATCGAGTGTATACTATGTTGAAGAGTATACCTACCGAGGTTTGAGGTCCTACCTGCGCTTAGACACTCATTATTAGTATTTAATTCCTCAAAAATGCGAATTTTGATGGTTACTCACCATTGATCACTCCATGTACATCCTCCTGCCCACATATTGCCAAATATAACACCTGGAGGGCGTAGCTAGTATACTACAGCACTCAGATATATATTCCTGACTTCAGACCTTGAGAGGCCATGCCATTACTGAGCCCAACTTCGACTCAACACCACCTGTATGTAATCATATATTTCCCTATTTAGTCATACAGCTTTGACCTCCTCCGGCCTAGAGCGGGCAATTACAGCCTATTCTCTCCATAGAATGCTCTGATTTCGCTTCAGGCATATATATATTATGCAGAGACCATGCCTGTACCACTAGTATATCAAATATCCCTACTTTTATTTCGATTTTTTACAACACAGCCACAGACCCAAACATCGAAGCAGTGCTACTATTACACCATATACCTGCTTTAATCTCGCTTTAGGTGCCTACTGTACATCTATAAACACTGTATAGACTGCTATTAGGTAGAATACCCATGCATAAACAAGCTTTTAGGCCGCTTTGCTGGCATTCTAAATATGGTAATAAAACAGCTTTGACCGCAGCTATCGCTGTAATTTCGCTTCAAGGACCTATTATATATGTAGAGATACTATCTACACTCTTATATGGTGGAATATCTATGTAGAAGCAGGCTTTTTATGCCGCATTTACTGTTTTGATGGCATTACCCAATTTGGTAATGCTCAGCCAGCTTTGACCGAACGTCATCTAGATTTTTTGATGCAATCTATCCCCTTATGGTGCCTAATCCACCTCGGAGTAGTGCTCAAATATTAATACATTATATATAGTCTTTTTTGGGCTAGCTACCATCCCAGAAATTGCCTAAATAGGCCCGTAAATAACCTATTTTCATCCAGCCACCCAAAAGCTGCAACAAACGAGTCACATGACCTCATCAAATGTGAACACAGAGGAATTAAAATGCCCCTACACTCTTACTGTACAGTAGCTTACTGGGTTTATTATCATAATCTCCACAACAGGTACTGGGGGTATTTAAATAATGCTACTGCAATGGGTGTGTCATCTTCGACTACGATTTCAAACCCGGGACGCTTGTTCAGGTCAGAAATACAGCAATCAAAAAGAATCTTGACAGGAAAATGTTCCCTAGATATATGGGACCGATGGTCGTTATCCGTAGAACTAGGGGAGGTTCTTACATTATCGCGGAAATGGATGGTACCGTGTTGAAAAGCAAAGTTGGTGCATTTAGGGTCTTACCCCACCGTTCCCGATACAAACCTATGGACTTACCCAAGGATATACATGATCTCATCGACTTGACCAAGGATCAGTTAGACACCATGGTAAACGATGGTGATGACGATGAGGATGTGGAATTTATCCGTAAAGGGGGGGACCCCTTGTTTGATCAAATCCCTACCTTGAGAAAACCAGTGGACGGTGATGAAGTGGTTTATAACCCTGAAGACCCGGACTCTGACGAAGATTCAAGCGAGGAAGAGATTATACTGGAGATAGACAAAGCTCCTCGTGTCAGAACCCGCGCGATGCGAAAAGTGATACCTAATAATGAACGCTAACGTGTTCGAGGAATTTATAACACTATGCATTTTCTTCCTGTGGAAAGAAACTTACCTTTGTGTCGAAGTTATGTTAATCTCAAAAACTCCGTGTTATCATCAATACACGTGGATTTATTGGGCTTTTAAGACTGTAATAGTCAGAGGCCTATGTTAAAGATATAAACGAGTGACTATAGGCTTAACTAGTACTGGAAACGAATTGCCGGAGCTCAGAGGCTACCAGGCGAAGAAAATAAAGAGACTGTAAAGACTGTGGTTTCTCGAGAGAAAGTTTATTAAAGAATTCGACTAGAAGCTCGGTTCAGACAACGATATAGTGTCCGGGGAGAAAAACTTACAAGTTAATTACCACTCCAACGATGCTAACAGGGAGGATGGACACATTGCACACTCCATCCCTGTACATTCACAACAACCAATGCTCACTGAAGGCATAGTGGATTAACGCCCGCTTGTCTGACAATGTTCAAGAGAAATTTGACTTACTCCTTCTGCCATTTCTGAGTCCTCTCTGAACTTCAAAAGGTGGACCAAGCTGTCTGTGACTTTCTGAGCTTGGAGAGCACGAGCGTAAAAGACCTGGGTCTTGCTCAGGTTCCCGAGATACTCGTTCCTATGAATATTCAAGAGAACATTGAGATTGGTATTGGTCATCGAGGCAAAGTTGAGTTCGCCAAATTGGCCGGTCAAAGAAGCAAGGAATTGCTTGGCCACAACGCATTCGCGTTGCGCACGGGTAACTGCGCAACCGATGTAAGTCGGATTTGTTAAAACATGTTATAAATACTCACCAGCATCCTCGGAGAGCTATCAATGAGATCAGCGTCGAAACGCATGCGCTTTCCGTACTCATTGACAAGACTGGCCGCTTCATTGGCAACAGGCGTTTCCTCGACTTTCCTCTTAAGTGATGAAGTACTCACTTCACCGGAAGCCTATGTGGAGACGTCAGCCAAAGTGTTTACAGGGCCCGAGGAAAGGATCTAAGTACCTTGGCCTTCAAGGACTTCCTAGACTCTCGGGTCTTCTTCCTCGAAGCCTGAGCGCGAGCCAGCGCATCAGTAATTTCCGGGGGATCCTGGAACTCTTTAGTCAGTACGACCGCTCGTTGATTCCAAGCCCGACAGCCAAATGGTCCTTTTGGGAGAGGCAAGCCTGAGTGTGAGTGGTAACACTACGGTTCCTTCAGCACAGTTATCATGGGATCCATACAGGCGCACGCTTCATGGACTTTATAATATATGTTCAGAAAAGAGAACTTACGAATGCGATCTGCGTAGCGGGATGATCTTCCTCCATGGGTTCGTCCTTGTCGTCGATGAGAATGGTACCTTTAGAGCTACTAGAGCTTTTAGTCGACTTCGAGGGTTCTTTGGACTCCTTGGAGAACGAGATGGTAGAAAGAGCGGCGGATTTTGCCGCATAATTGGTGGTCTTGTTATTGTTGGCAGCACTGGAAGCCCCTACATCATGTTTAGACGGAAGACAGTAGTCCAGGATGGTAGCATAGCGAGGAGGCTTACCGCGGGTAGTGGTGAAAGGGCCTGGCCCTGTAGTACCAGTGACCCCCGAGGAAACCTTCTTCGACGCCGCCTGGATCAGTATCTATAAGTGTTTGTTCTCGGATATGTTGAAACGGGCTTACCAGCGCAAGGTTGAGCTCGTTGATGAAATTGCCGAGGCGCACAGCAGTCGCAGAATGAGCAGTCTTAGCGCTGGGACAAATCTTCATCGTGCGGAGAAGGAGGTCATGTCCTTGTTCAAGGACACCAACGTTCGCGGGGAATTTGAGTACTTTCTCCTTATGAAACAACGTGGTCTATGGAGGCAGGATTTCAATGTCAGGCTCCCGTGGAAAAGGCGAAAAGAGGCTCACAAGGAGATCGACGTGCTTTTGTGCAGTACTAAGAACCTCTGCCTGAAGGAGAGTCTGATCCTTGTTGTACTCGATTGCATCACGGAGACGACTGGTAGCCTCTTTGAGTGTTCTGGTGGAGGCGACGATGGCTTCCATAGTATTCTTCATGAACTGCGGTTTGTCATCGGTATTTTGGGTGTTCTTGGAAGACATTGTAGAGAGACTTGTAGTTTGAGGAAAAGTTTTCCGAGAACTGGGTCTTGAACTGTTTTTGCGGACACTTTTATAGGTTAATGTCTTAGAGCGACGGAGTCCTACGGGTCCCTGGCGCGTTCTGAAACCCAAGTGCTCAACTGAGGACAGTTGATATCATTAGTTTGGGGGAGGGAAGCGCATGGTGCCAAGACACCATAGCTCCAGGCAGTCCACCATCACGAGGAGAATTTTGAATTTATTCAACGACATCTATGACCAAAGTAGGAACCATAACATTGCTCAACAAAAGGGAGAACACCAGGAAAAACATAAAGCGAACGCTTAAAGAGTATTAGAAGCGGCATGGGGAAACCTAACGCAGGTACCTCACCGCGATAATTCTCCGGAAGACGAAAACGCTAGGAAAAACCTTACACCCATAATATCGAGCATCAATGGATTTCATTTTGACGGTCATCACTATGCCCTAAACAGGACCTGATCCAAGATTGGATGTTGTATTGAAAGAATGTCAATATCTAGGGAAAGATTGCATCGCACCCAGCTTACTTAGGGATGATGAGTCTTCTCTAGGCTTTCCCTCGAAGACTTGATTACACCTTTAACGAACCGTATAGGTTTCCAAGGGCGGGAATTTGAGTCATAAAAAGCTTTCCGCGAGTATACTCTAACATGCTACAAAGAGCTGGTACGGTACTCAAGGAAAACTTATGCTATTATAACAAAACTCCGAGAATAGGCTATCGTGCTGTAAGCCTTTCGAGAGTAAACTTAAGACTTAGGAAGTCACGCGAGTATGATATGTACACATTGACCCGAAGGTCTTGATATTGATAGGCTTTAAATTACGGTATTCTAAAGGTGCCTATATACCTAAGAATACTACGATACTGCCCCAGAAAGGGGAGACAAAAGCGAAATCCCCATGCGAGGGGTGAGCGACAAAATATGATATAAAAGAAATTTTATTTAACGTCCGAGGACAAACAGCGATGCCAACGGCGGCCCAGACTCCGAGAAGAACAAGGAAAGCTATGGGGAAGTGGTTTTGACATCTGATAATGTCTCAACTCCCTCCATTAGCTGGTCCACTGGCTCGTCCTGGTCGATAACAGACCCAGCGACAGGCGAACCCGGGTTCTCACGGGGAGTACCAGCCATCGACACTTCTTCATCTCGAGGACTCCCAGTAGGTGGCATGACTGATTCTTCATCGAAAAGACCAGTTGCTGAACGAGAAGGAGATCCTTGGGGAGACAAAGTACCAGCGGGCACCCCGGAATTGTTCTCGAGGGCACTCTCCACAGAAGCCGGAACGACGGCGGCGTGCACAATGCTCTTCAGGAAGTCTTGATAAGCCTGGTTGGTTGGGAAGGAGTAGTCCGATCTCCACTTCATAAAGGAGCATAAGAAACTCCAATCCATGAGAGCCAACTCCTTCTCGGGAAGGATCGGCACAAAAGACTCGAGGAAAACCTGAGGGTCAGGAGCCATGCTGCGGAGCTCTTCCACTTCATGCTGCAAAGCGTTATTAGGCCTAAAATCGGCCTAAGGCGTGTAACCGTACATTTTGACACTTTGTATGTGTTATACAATGCAATAAGAGAGTTATACGGAGCCCGACCGTGATAGCTGTTGCCGAGGCAAAGAACTTAACAATAATACTCAGCGAGCCGTGAAGGTACGCCCACAAGCGTAGCCTAGAGCCAAGCTAGCGAGGATACCTGGGCTGCCCGGAGATGTAACGCTAGATCGTCAATCTAGTTATACCCAAGAGTGCATACTCTCTAAACTACAGGACATCTCGAAGCGGGATAAGTACTAAGCCAACGCGTTACTCGAGGGAAGGAATTATGAGGGAAGGCATCCCTCGCACTAAGACCCCCAACTGTTAAGATGTGGACTTTACAGTCCGTAACAATGGACCAGAACGATCCCGAGGAAAACCGTAAAGATCTATTCGCGGCACCGGTTGCAACCGTGAGGACGGTAGAAACATGCTTAGCGGTCCTACGGAAAGCTACGCGCCAGGATAGCCTTGGCAAATTGAAACATTTGATCTTAGAAATCATACACGGAAGGTCTTATCCGTTAAAGCCGACTATCGGGAATCACTTGTACATACTCAGCGCAGTTGCTTGAGATTATCATAAGTGGTGTCGTTGGAAAGCTAGATAACAGGTCTTCTCGAGAGAATGTTAATCACACTCAGGATGGACAGAACTATCCGAGGAATAGAATGAAACTCACCCAAGGGAAACCGGGCGGCGAGTGATCATGAAGCGCAAAGGTACTCCTGACCCCGGAGAATTGTGGAGTAATCGGAGAAACCTCGCTTGGATCAAAACACTCTAAAACTATGTTAATCCTCACGAAATCATATTTTACCTCTGATATATACCCAAGAATGGACTATTTCTTTATTGTGTGTACCATATATAGGCTGGAGTTTCCTTTCTGAGCCAGATTCCTCTGTTCCACTCTCTTTCCGTCTCTCTCCGTATCTGTTTCATCTATTTTTTGTATTAAACTCTCTCTACTCAGTATATAAGCCAGATATATTTATTCAATAAGACAAGTTACTTGCCACCTCCCCTGTACGAGATTGGTTGTGTTCCTTCACCTCAGAGGATCTTTCCCTTGATTTGTATGTTAGGAAGTGAGCTCCATAGAACGTCCTTGGGACTAGTAGCGTGACGCTTCTCTACTTAACTACGAGTTGGTTGTTAGTTTCTTCACCTAGTAAGTAGCTGGTCACCTCCCTACGTGTTCCCGCGGAGAAGTGTTAGTTGCTTCACGAAGTTGTTAGCCAGTCTCGACGCTTTACCGCGGAGTGACTGATAGTTTCTTCAAGGAGTTTGATTTACTGTCATATTACTTGCTCGGCGGAATTTGGCCTGTAATAGAATTTCACAAACTTCCTTTGGCCCACTTGAGAATCTGATCGAGTCTTGAGCGTGTGAGTTCCCTCGAACTCCAGATCAACCTTAAATCTAGTTGCTTCCTTAGAGGGGACAGTTTCTAGTAAGGAATTATTCGGCTCCAGAGTGAGGGTTCCTTAGTCGACTTCCCTGTGAAGTTAGGCAAGCCACTAAGATTGTGGTACGAGTTCCTAGTGATTAAGTTCACTCACAATATTGTAGCTTGGCCCAGAGTTTGGTCGAGGACTTTACGGCGTCACAGCAGCTAGTGCCAGAGTTTGCCTAGGGTTGTTGACAAACCTCGAGATTACTATTCTAGCTAGAGCCAGAGTTTGCCTAGGAGAATCTTAGTTTTGTTGTATTGGTTTTGGTTTTGATTATTTGGTTTTGGACACATACACATTATTGGTTTTGGTTTGGTTATATTGATTCGGACATCCCGACGTTCCCTCGTACATATGTACACCCAGCTGGGCTTCCCTCGACTCAGTTCTAAGAGTTGTCCAAGCTTAGTTACCCACGTTAGCGCTACAGTCTTGAACCTGGAGCAGTTGCGCGCGTACATCCGATATTACAAAGCTTTCCCTCGGGGAATCTCTGACAACCCGCCCTCGCTCCCTTACATATTGATAGTCTGGTTAGGTGCGGTAGTGTTTTTGTTAGGTTGTTTTATAGCACCTTTCGCATACCTACACGTAAATACCCAAATAGCGTCAAAAGTGCTTGAGATGGACACGTTGAGCTGTTCCCTGGCCTTAATTGCTGCATCGTAAGAAGTACAGATGCGAGCAATCATGTTGACCTGCTTGGCAATGTCTAAACATGAACGTTAATAAAAAAAAAGAAGTTAAAAAGAACAAAAGAAAAGTACTCACTAACTCGCAAACCCTTCGACGCTTCGTAGGTCTCATTGAGTACCTCAACTACTTCTGGTACGTGGAGCGTGTCCGAGCAAGTCTGATGGGAGAGTGCACACTTATCGCAAGAAGCACCGAACCTCCGGTTTCCGTCATCATCTAGACGATAGGTACAGGGCAGGTGGTCTTCTCCCTTGGAATCTGTTGGTCTACGCGCAGCGCATTGGAGGCAAGGTATCTCTCGAACTACAATATCCGTCTAGACCAGAAAAATGTTAATAAAGTCATAACCTTTTAAAAATGTTACATACATTACAAAATGCCCGGTTGGCGCGAAGGAAGACTCGCCAAGACATCTGGTGCATCCCGGTACTAACGGCCAGGAGGTCCAGGAAAGTGTCTAACTCGGGTGTAACACCCCAAGTCATGCTAGTCTTGAAAAGCTCCTTTGGCTTCTAAAGGGGCAGGCATTAATCTACGAACAGGTTACGAGAAAGGGGACAGACAAACCTGGTTGCCACGTGGGAGGATTTCCTCAAACAAGGGAAATCCAGGGCGTCTTGCTCAAAGCGTACGATAACTGTCCTATATTCTGTAGACCCCGGGGCCACAAACTCCTTCGAGGAACGGGATGCCAGGCATTGAAAGAGACTATCAAGGTCCAGAGAATCTACGTCCTCATCAGGAACAAGGAAGACCAGGTTTTCTGGCGGAACTGGGGTGGGAGTAGGTTCACGAGAAGGCTCTAAAGGAGCGGTATTCTTGAGCCTCGAGCTAGATGCTATGGGAACCGGAATTTCCACCACCGGAATGAGCTTCTTACCGGCCTTTGTTGGATGAGGGACAGGAATGCTCTCCGCCTCAGCCTCATCAACCACGTCGTTGAGGCGCTTGCGCTTAAGACTGGGAGGCTGGTAGAAGGTGTTAAAATAAGTCTAGGGAGAGAGGAGAAGGAAACTTACCACGACTGGGTCGGACATCACCTCCTTTCCCTTTCCTTTTGCATCCTGCACCTTGCTTTTGCTCTTACCCTTGGGAGGTCCCGCGAGTTTGGTAACTGCTGGTGGTGCTTTGGGCTTCGACGTTTCCGTTGTCTTGACGTCAGGAGAGATCCTGGAGGTTTTTGGGACTTTAGGAATGGACAAGGTTTTCGCCTCTTTCAAAGCTTTAGGAACAGGTCGTGGTGCCGGAGTCTTCTTAACCTTCGAAGGAACAACTTTAGGAGGCGGGGCTGGGGAAGTTCTTT
The DNA here is from genome assembly GCA_015501585.1 of Rhodocollybia butyracea. Lineage (NCBI taxonomy): Eukaryota > Fungi > Basidiomycota > Agaricomycetes > Agaricales > Omphalotaceae > Rhodocollybia > Rhodocollybia butyracea. Next base: position 25,486 of record JADNRY010000171.1, on the reverse strand, counting down.
TCGCTTTACGCACCTTGGTCTTTCGAGTCTGATAACGGGAAGGTCTCTCCTCAGCAGAAGACGCCTAAAGAAAACAAATATTACAAAGAAATCTATGATAAGGAAAGAAAACATACCCTCAAAGGAGATGGCGGCGCCTCATAAGCTGACCGTTCATCTTCAGAAGGGACATTGTTGTCCTCTTCTACCTCCTCTTCTCCTTCCTCAGAAATAGACCCGAGAGCGTCAGGCACACCATCGTCAACGGGTTCCTGGTCTCCGAGCCAATCGGTTTCCCGGCAGCCTTTGTCTAGGGGGATTGGAATAGGACGGTCGGGTAGGTGGAAGTGAAGGTTTGCGTACTCCTGTAAGGCGACAACGAATAAGTTAAAACATAAACAAAATGATAAATAGAAATGTACCAGGATTTCTTGAACCATATGGTCGGCCAGGTACCATGCTGGTTCCGCACTCGGAGAAGTCTCCGTTCGACGGACGATTTGGGATAGCCTCTGGCAAGACGCAACAATGCTCTCGATAATGAGAGGGCAGGATCGCCGTCCCAAGACTTGAGTACGGAGGAAGATCTACAAAGAATAAACAATTAAGTTAACGACGGTCTCTTGAGAGCAGAAGGAGATAGAAACCACTTACGAGTCAAGGAGTCAGGATAGAAAACGCAAGGCGAACAGCCCTCGTTTCTTTGCCTGGCTGGTAGGACTTGTCATTGGCCACGGCCAAAAGATGTGGCGATAGTTTGCGCTGAATAGCGACAGCTGCGGCCCATATCATTCTGGCAGAATACTCGCGTGGAATGTCTCCTAGGATCGGGAGTCAACCGATATCTTGACCAATAAAATAGGACTCTTGTTGCGTCAAGTTAGGAATCTCGAATTTCTGCACCAGTGGCTCAGCTAGTGTGAAAAAGGAAGGTTTCTTGCTTTTGAAATCGTCGAGGAGATTGTTGGAGTCAGAAGAGGATGAGAGAGCAAGATAAGCCTCAATTACGTCGGAAGGCAGCGTAGGCCACCAGTCGGGAAGGCCTTGTTCAGCGGCCATGGTGGTGGGAGAGACGATGATGGGACTGTCATGCCCCGTACTCCCGCTCTATTCTCGTTTCATTCCGTCGGTTCCGCTCTCCCGACTTATCCCGTTAGTTCCGCTCCCGACTTCTTCTCGATGGCGCAATCACAGCCGCCATAATTAAGATAGGGCTCATGGACGATCTGCTCACATCACGTGTGAGCAAAACAATTAATAGCGCCTTTCAAACTTTGTTTTTGCAAAAACTGCCACCGCAGAGCTTTAGAGAGGACTTTTACCAACAAGTCTCTGCGAGGAGATTTCTGAAATTTGCATTTCTGAGACTGCTATTAATTTTTTGAGATGGACACTGACACGTGACATGAGCGGATTGTCCATGAACCCTACCTTACCGATTACTAACTCTTCCACAAGTCGTACTCACTACCTTTCCGTCTCTCCACTTGCCTTGTTCCATTCCGAGGTATGCCCTTGTATTATTTCCGTTCCCGCTCATCCCTTGTAGTACTTTCCCTTTCACCTTAACTGATTGTCTACATACTTTTCACAACCCTGTATATCCTCCTTACTCTTAAATACTCGTCGATATCTCTGATACTCTAGATTTGCTATATTGAAACAAGCCCAGTTACTGACTCATTTCCCGACTTATCAGTTTCTTTTACTCTATTTCTTCACTCCGCAATATACTCTCTTTGATTCCGATTCATTGCGCTCTATCAAGTCAGCTTCTGCTCGACTTTCCGCTGCCAATAACTCATCTTCGAAAACGCTTGCGCCCAGCGGGTCCTACCCTTAGAGTCGGAAACCTATTCCGTTCCTAGGCTTACTTGTACGGTTCATTCTATTACACTTCCGGATTCCGCTCGTACGTTTCACGTCGTCGCTATTCCCAGATCGAGTACACTATCATCGAATCATCCCGTCGGAAACGTTCCGCCGCTTCTATTCGAGATAGTACATCAACCCGTCGCAATAAGGATCCGCCTAGATCCTTACAGGGACTTGTTGAAAATTTTCAACATTGCCTTATTAATAGATCGTTGCCCGAAGCCGTAGCATCTGTCTTAAGACGTAAAACAACATATCACAAAATACGAATGTGATAGAGGCGTTTTCAGAGTTCTCGAAGACTTAACACGTTAAACTTAAAAGAAAATGTTATCGAGGAAATGATTGGAACCCCCAATCAGGAGTCTAGGCGCCCGCGGCATATGCTGTCTTGTAGATCAATTCAATTGTTGACACCTGATTCACATAAGCGCCCGACGTCGAGAATGATCCCAGTTAAACTTAACGGTAGTAAGTCCAGACTAGCCCGCGGGAAAGGAATTAGAATGCTAAATGCCGAGAACATAAAAGGGATTGCTAGCAGAGTCAATCCTAGGATTGGTGGGCTGACCGGGGACGGTCAGATCATTAGTTTGGGGGAGATATTAGGCCTAAAATTGGCCTAAGGTGTGTAACCGTACATTTTGACACTTTGTACATGTTATACAATGCAATAAGAGAGTTATATGGAGCCCGACCGTGATAGCTGTTGCCGAGGCAAAGAACTTAACAATAATACTCAGCGAGCCATGAAGGTACACCCACAAGCGTAGCCTAGAGCCAAGCTAGCAAGGATACCTGGGCTGCCCGGAGATGTAATGCTAGATCATCAATCTAGTTATACCCAAGAGTGTAGACTCTCTAAACTACAGGACATCTCGAAGCGGGATAAGTACTAAGCCAACACGTTACTCAAGGGAAGGCATCCCTCGCACTAAGACCCCCAATGAGCTATGTTAAGATGTGGACTTTACAGTCCATAACAATGGACCAGAACGATCCTGAGGAAACCGTAAAGATCTATTCGCGGCACCGGTTGCAATCGTGAGGAAGTAGAAACATGCTTAGCGGTCCTACGGAAAGCTAAGCGCCGGGATAGCCTTGGCAAATCGAAACATTTGATCTTAGAAATCATACACGGAAGGCCTTATCCGTTAAAGCCGACTATTGGGAATCACTTGTACATACTCAGTGCAGTTGCTCGAGATTATCATAAGTGGTGTCGTTGCAAAGCTAGATAACAGGCCTTCTCGAGAGAATGTTAATCACACTCAGGATGGACAGAACTATCCAAGGAATAGAATGAAACTCACCCAAGGGAAACCGGGCGGCGAGTGATCATGAAGCGTAAAGGTACTCCTGACCCCGGAGAATTGTGGAGTAATCAGAGAAACCTCGCTCGGATCAAAACACTCTAAAACTATGTTAATCCTCACGAAATCATATTTTACCTCTGATATATACCCAAGAATGGACTATTTCTTTATTGTGTGTACCATATATAGGCTGGAGTTTCCTTTCTGAGCCAGATTCCTCTGTTCCACTCTCTTTCCGTCTCTCTCCGTATCTGTTTCATCTATTTTTTGTATTAAACTCTCTCTACTCAGTATATAAGCCAGATATATTTATTCAATAAGACAAGTTTCTTGCCCTCGACTTGACTGCTAAGACCAGTGCTCCGTAGAACATCCCCACGGGATCAGTAGCGTGACGCCTCCTGACTTGGTTATCTTAAGAAAGTAATAAACTTCACGCGCTTCGCAAAGCCCATTTATATCTTGATCAAATTTAAGTGTGTAGAGTTCTCTCGAACTCCAGATCAACTCAAATCTAGTTGCTTCCTTAGAGGGGACGGCTTCTAGTAAGGGATTATTTGGCTCCAGAGTGAGGGTTCCTTAGTTGACTTCTTCACAAAGTTAGACAAGCCACTAAGATTGTGGTACAAGTTCCTAGTGATTAAGTTCACTCACAATATCGTAGCTTGGCCCAGAGTTTGGTCGAGGACTTTACGGCGTCACAGCAGCTACTGCCAGAGTTTGCCTAGGGTTGTTGACAAACCTCGAGATTACTATTCTAGCTAGAGCCAGAGTTTGCCTAGGAGAATCTTAGTTTTGTTGTATTGGTTTTGGTTTTGGTTAATTGATTTGGACATACACACCTGGTTCCCTCGTACACTTGTACACCCCAACTAGGCTTCTCTCGACTTAGTTCTAAGAGTTGTCTAAGCTTAGTTACCCACATTAGTGCTACAGTCTTGAACCTGGAGCAGTCGCGCGCGTACATCCGATATTACAAGACTTTCCCTCGGGGAATCTCTGACAACCCGCCCTTGCTCCCTTACATATCGATAGTCTGGTTAGGTGCGGTAGTGTTTTTGTTAGGTTTGTTTTATAGCACCTTTCGCATACCTACACGTAAATACCCAAATAATGTTGTGGATGCGTCGGAGATCACCTGGTAGATCTAGTCGGTATGCATGAGATCCAATACTTTCGAGGATGGTGTATGGTCCCGTCCATTTGTGGTCGAGTTTCTTTGTTGGTCTCCTTGTGCGGATATTTTCCATGTTTAACCAAACTTTGTTGCCTTTCTTCTAGTCTGGTGCTTTCCTTCATTTCCGGTTGGCGTAGTGTTTGTAGTCCTTGTTTGCATCGGCAATGTGCTTCTGTAGGGATCTATGAAGTTCCGCTAAATCCTGTGCGAAGGTGTTGGCTTCTGTTGCAGATACTCCCTCCTGTTCTAAATTGATAGTGAGTTTTGGGTGATATCCTTTGTTGGCAAAAAACGGTGAGACTCCCGTTGCCGTGTGAGGGGAGTTGTTGTATATGAACTCCGCGAGCAGGAGTAGATCCTTCCAGTCATTTTGGTCGTAAGCGCAATATACGCGTAAGTAGTACTCGAGCGACTGGTTGACACATTCTGTTTGCCCATCCGTTTCCAGATGAAACACTGTCGATAATCGCGATTTGACGTGCAGGATTCTGGTGAGTTCTTTCCAGAACTGCGCAATGAAAAGGGAACCGCGGTCGGAAATAATGTCGGAAGGTAGTCCATGCTTGGCGAATACGTGGGTGATGAAATGGGAGGCGAATGTAGTTGTGTCGTCGGTGGTGTGGCATGGGATGAAGATGGCTTGCTTGCTGAGCCAACAAACTACTACTAATATTGTGTCGAATTTCTCGTCTCCGCTGGGTGGCAATTGGGTGATGTGGTCTAGCGAGATGGATGACCAAGGGCGTTGTCCAATGGGTAGTGGCTTTAGGTTACTGTACGGCTTTTGGCGATTAGCCTTCGCTCTCTGACATGGGTGGCAGGATCGTACGTAGTCGCAAATGTTGGTAGTGTGATGTGGCCAGAAGAAGAGTTGGTTGACCATCTTTTTTGTCCTTTTTTCTCCTGGATGTCCCCTGAGTTTGTGATCATGGAAATGTGCTATGGCGTCGCGTCGTAAATCCTTGGTATCAAGTACATAGATGCGCTTGTTCTTCATCAACAATCCTCCTACGAAAGAGAACCCATTATCCTTCCCTGAGGTGATATCTTCGATGCTGGACTTCATGAACTGGTCCTGTGTCGATTCGCATATCCTAGAGATCAGTAGATCTTCGTTTAGTAGCTGGGAAGCGTTTAGACATTCAGGCGGAATAAGGATCCGTTCATTATGTCCTTTAGCCTGCTTCCGTTCCCATCCCCGCTTCAGATAGACATCTGCCCTTCGTGTCAAGGCGTCGGGTTTCGCTCCTAAGGTTCCTGGGCGGTAGTTGATATTGAAATCATATCCTGACAGTGTTTCCGCCCATCGCGCTTGGCGGGAAGTGAGTTGTTTTGTAGTGGTGAAGTATTGCAGGTTGTTGTGATCTGAATAAACCTGGATTCTGAATCTCGAACCTTCGCAATAAGCTCTCCATTCCCTGAAGCATGCTACGATGGCTAGTAACTCCTTGTCGTAGATGTTGTAGTTGAATTCCGCCGGAATCATTGAACGGGTGTGGAAGGCGATAGGGTGGATTTCCCCCGTGGATGGATCGAGTTGAGAGAGTATTCCTGCGATTGCCCAGTCAGAAGTGTCACATCCAAGTATGACAGGTAGGTCGGGATTGAAATGGCCTAGTACGGGAGCGGTAGTGAAAGCTTTTTTCAGTAGTTCAAACGCATCCTGACAAGCGGAGTCCCAGACCCAAGCTACATCTTTCCGGGTTAGTCTAGTGAGGACCTTGGTAATACCCGAATAGTTATCTATGAATCTCCTGTAGAAGTTGGCAAAACCAAGGAAGGATTGGAGTTCTTTGACATTCCGAGGAGCAGGCCAGTTGAGAATAACGGATACCTTTGAAGGATCCATGGAAATCCCTTTTGGCGATATGATCATGCCTAGGTATTTGACAGTATCAGTATGGAAGAAACATTTCTTGGGCTTAACGTGAAGATTGTTGTCGCGTAGTCTTTGTAGTACCGTCTGTACATGCTCCTTGTGTTTGCTCTCATCGTCGGAAAAGATGAGTATATCGTCTAGGTAGACCACTATGCAAACGTCGATGAGGTCGTGGAAGATGTCGTTCATGAAAAACTGAAAGGCTGCGGGAGCATTTGTCAATCCGAAAGGCATGACCAGGTACTCGAAAGCTCCATATCGCGTTCTGAAGGCGGTTTTCCATTCGTGTCCGTCGGCAATGCACACGTTGTTGTATCCTACTCATAGGTCAAGTTTGGTGAAGACCTTGGCTTGGCTGAGTCGATCCACAAGAGTTCCGACAAGTGGAAGGGGGTACCGATTCTTTATGGTGAGGCAATTGAGTGCTCGATAATCTACGCAAAGTCGAAGAGATCCGTCCTTCTTTTTTGCGAATAATACTGGGGCTCCCGTTGGTGAACTAGATGATTGAATAAACCCCTCCCCTAGCATCTCATCGATATAGTCTTTTAGCGATTTAAGTTCCGTAGCCGACATGTTGTAAAGTTTTCCTAGAGTCGGCATGGTGTCTCCTTCCGTCTCGATGTGGATATCATATGGTCGGTGAGGTGGAAGCTCTTTAGCATCGCCAGGAGAAAATACATCGAGGTAGTCATGGTATTGTGTCGGTACCAAGTCCTTCCAAGCTTGCGTTTCATTGTCTGCTGTTTTCGAGGCTTCATCCAAGGAATTATCGGTTTCGGGGGACACTGGTTCTCCTATTGTGGTGGCTTTAAGGTGTACCGAATCATTAGCAGGGGACACATGAAGGAAGAATGCGGGAGTCCCGTCTTGAATTAACCTATCCATTGCTGCGGCACCAATCATACTGATTTTTGGTCCTGTCGCGTCGGGATCTGATTCTCTTTCTACCCAAGCGGGACCTTTTCTCCTAAGGTAGTCTTTCTTTCTGGAAGCAGCTCCCTTTGGTGTCATTGGTTTTTGCGGAATTTTTCGAGCTTTGGCTGTCGTTTGGTCGGGTGTTGTGTTGTGGCTCCATTTCTCTGTTCCTTTCTTCCATTGTCGGATGTTGTCCTCCATTGATTGGAAGGATTCATTGTTGGGTAAGAGTAGTGGACCGTTGGGATCTTCATCAAAGGGTAGAGTGGCCGGCTTGTTGGCTGTGTATTCATCCTTGTCGAGGATTTCTTCTATTGTTGTCACATATTTAGATTTCGAGGGTGTTGGGGTTTGCGTTTTTGTGCTTTGGTTTGCTGAATGGGATGTCGGAATGAATGGTTCATCCATCGTTAATAGGATAGGGTCGTTTGCGTTTCCGTTGAATGGTAGCGTCGTTGGTTGGTTAGATGGGTTGTTATCCTCGTCAAGGGTGTCCTCGATAGTAACTGGGAATCTGGATTTTGAAGGTTGTGTTGTCAAGATGGTTGTCGGATGGTTTTGGCCATTCCCTACCCCCTCCTCTATGCCCGTACCTCCCTCCTTGTCCTCTATAATATCCGCTCCTACTACCGCTGAAATTCTAATGTTTCTATCCTGGAACGTCATAGAAAGATCCACCCAGTCCACGACGGGATTGTACTGGCGAAGCCACGAAAGTCCCAAGACGACCGGTGCCGCTGGATGTAATCGTGTCACTAGGAATTCGACTAATTGAATAGTGCCGTCTTTGAAACTGATGGTGTCGGTGTAGGAATGGGTGATTTGACCTGCCGATGAAGGCTGGCCGTCGAATAACTCAAGCGGAATTGGTTCCTTCAGTTGAGTAAGGTTTTCTGGGTGTTCGTTGGCGACCTTGGCGTCAATGAACAGGCGGGATGCTCCGGAATCAACCAGAGTGTTGTGGCAGATGTCCTTTTCATCAGACATAGGGAAGCGGGTTTGAATGATAAAGGAATTTTTGTGTAGAGATCGTAGACATGCTGAAAAACTGTTATAGTTGAGGTATGGGGCCCTCAAGAGCATGGAACTATCGATGGGAGGACTCCCAGTTGTTTCCTTGTCCCCACTGGGTTTCCCCCGTCAGCGGGTTTTGGAATTGTAGCGGGGGCGGTAGTGTTGCCGACCAAGTGTTTGCCTGCGGAAGGAACCCTGGTAAGCCTCCCAGTTGCGTTATACCTTGTTGGGACGGATTCTGACGCCATGAAGCATCAAGTTCCTGGTAGCAATGAATCCATTCTGTCAGCGTCGTTGGCCTCATTGGTTGCGAAGAAATATTGATGTCAAGCCAGCTGGCGATGGATTTCCGGAGGCGGTTAATCATGGGGTGTTTGTTATACCCAGTGCAATATGCCAATTCCTCCCATCGGATGATGAAGGACGCGAAGTCTTCGTTTTGAAGCTGTTGAATCTCATCAAGTCGAGTTTGGGCATGGCCCATCGGATCGAATATACCAAACCTAGCCTGGAATTCCTGTACGAACGCATTCCATTCATGAATCGCGGCATTCTCTATTCCTGTAGCTTCTTCCTGGTGCGTCAGGTTGTCGTAATGAGAGGCTGCTGCTTCCCGTAGGAATGAGATCGCATAGGCAACATGACTGGCTTCGTCTTCGAATAGTGTTGATTTCACCTTGAACACTCGTAATACCGATGATAGCTATGGAAGCCAAGCATCTTTATTCCTTCCCGTAAAATTGTCTGGCTTTGCTGTGTCTAGTTTTGATTCCAAAGCGATTTTCTCTTTCCGAGCATCTGCCAAAGCCCGGTCCACTCCGGGAGGAGTTTGATCCCCTCGTCCTCCTCGTTGGATGTTTAGCGGAATCCATTGATTTGGTGGGTAGTAGACATATGCCTGATCGTTTGGGGGATTCGCCATGTGTGGAGGTGGTTCTCTTCCTGGGGGTCCAGGAGGTTCTGGAGGGCCTTGGAAGCCTCTTCCTGGCGGTAATCTATGCGGGACCCCTGGCGGCGGCATTGGTGCCTCATCTTCATTGTCGTTGTCGTTGTTGCTACCGTCTCTGTCTCCCCCGTCGTCGGGATTGTGTCCTCCTCCCCCTCGTGGCGGTCCTCCTCCCCCTGTAGCCAGTTGTTGAGCAGCTGTCCCCTGTTGACGTGGTGGCGATCTTGGTGTTTGCGGCGCTATGTTTCTGGATTCTCTGGGTATAAATCCAGTTGCACGCGTGTTCGGCATGGAGTGTAAATTCATCGTATGAGTTCTTGGTTGTTGACTTCTGGGCGATACTCCCTTACCACTGTATGCAAACGTGGATGGTACGAATGACTGAGGCGTTGGGATCGGTTGTTGGAAATACTGCTGAGGATTGTGCATTACGACTGGAGGTTGATGCAACGATTGCTGTACCGCGATTCTGGGTGGTTGAACGCTCTGCTGTTGTTTGTAGGGTACCGGCACTGGCAGATTGTACATCGAGGCTGTTGTCGCGTATTGTTCCCAAAAACCTGGTCGAGACTGCGTTGTTGCTGTCGCAATCACAGGGGGTTCTAACAGTATCTGGTGTGGTGGTTCCTGTCGATGGAATCCAAAATCCCAAGCTGTTTACCCTTGTCCCGATAAGGTCGTTGCTGCTTGTCCCAAGGAATGCGCCAAATTACTGCCACTAGCGAACGGCTTTTGGTCCGACATGAAATGAACAGGTAACGTGGACTGGGCAGGTGTGGATTCTAGAGGTGGACTCTTTGGTTTAGTAGCGTATGGAATGGGAGGAGAAGTAGTTTTTGGCCTTTGCAATTCCATACTCCCTGCTCGTGCCGTCCATTCGATTAATCGCACCTGGTCTCTAGGAGGTACTCCCCCTTGTAGAATTCTAGGTGATGTTGGCGCTTGTCCCGATGCTGGTCTGGAAGGCGGTTTAGGCGGCGAGAGAGGTCGGTCCTGGGCTCGGTTAACGGTTGCCGATTGTGAGGTGATAGTCAAAGTGTTCCTGTTTAGACCAGGCGGTTGTTGCGCTATTGTCGAGAATGTTGGAGACAACTCATATGGCTCGTGTGTCCTGGGTACTCGTTCCCCTATATCTAGTTGTTGTACCAGATATGTGGTGGGGTCCCTAGCATAGCGCCTTGCGTTCTCAAAAAGGTTTTCTCCTTGGATTGCTAATTCATGTGTTACATGTGGCATTCCTAGCATAAAGCGATCCGACCGAGCTATCCAGTAAAGGTAGCGATCCCTACTGCTGCTTAAATGAGAAGCATTATCTTCGCGAATACTTGCCATAGCCCTTTCCTGGTCAGCGTCACTCCAAATTGGGGTGAACAAGTATTGCGTGTGTCCAAATTCAACGTGATGTTCCCTAGTTTCACGCGCCGGGTTGGGCATAACCATTGCGCTAGTTGCCGTGAGTACGCGTAGTCTTTCCCGACAAATATTAACTGTTCCGGTGGTTGTTGGCGGGATGGTTACCGTACGAGCGCGCTGTTCCAGGTAGATCCTCGTTTCAAATATAGGAGAGTATTCCGTTAGCAAAGGTTCTCTTCTATTCCTTGCATCTATCGCCATTTCGTAAAGGGCGCGGGCTTCGGGATTCATAGTATCCAGTTTTCTAGTACCGTCTCCTACCAGTGGATACCCGGAAGGTATGGGCGTATGTTGTTCATTGTGAGTGGACCGTCGCAATACGGTCGGGTCCAAAAGAAGATTGTACATCCAGAGTACGTCGTTATAGTTGGTGACCGACTCTAAGAAACTCCTGGTAGTGGCATTAGCGAGTACTTCGTCAAACTGGAAATTAATGTGAAGAACCGTTGCCGCAAGTCGTCGAAAGTTACCGTAGGTTGAACTTGAATACCCATTTTGTGAAACAAGTAATGAAGGACAGCCAAAATACCGGTTGTAGTCACCCTTTGGATACGAATAAGATCCTCAAGATTGAGCATCGTTTGCGAACTCGCTGTTGGGAGGACCATGGGCATTCCGTTAGCGGTCATGGGTGGGCTGAGGACTCTATGTTGGCGGCTGTAGTCGGCCATGTAGTTAATGCGCCAATCCTGTGATCCATGGTGAAAGGTCGGTTGTGCCAGAGATGTGGTAGCGTCCCTAGGGTTGGAATCTGTTGTTGAGCACCCGGGGTTATAACCTCTTCTGTGATGGGAGAGAGTTGGGTCCTGGTACTGGTAGGCAGAAAGTTAAACCGAATCTGAGGGATGTTTTCTGTGATGGGTGTTGGAACCAAGGTTGTGCCATGAACTGGTGGGTATTGGGGAGGCGTATAGCTCATACCCGGCGTCATGGGGTTATCACCTGGTTCAGGAGGTGGATTGAATAGGGCAAATTTTCCTGGGAGAATTTCGGTAGGGGTATCGTCAAAAGACATTGATGATGTCTCCTGGGCTGGTGCCGAAGAACTCAAAGGGGCGGAAGTGTTTTTGTTCTTCCCCTTACAATTCCTTTTGCTGTTTTTTGTCATGCTGGAGTCTCCGGTTGTCGTATAAGACATTCCCTAGTCGATAAGAGATTTGCTATAATGTAAGGATCTAGGCGGATCCTTATTGCGACGGGTTGATGTACTATCTCGAATAGAAGCGACAGAACGTTTCCGACAGGATGATTCGATGATAGCGTACTCGATCTGGGAATAGCAACGACGTGAAACGTACGAGCGGAATCTGGAAGTGTAATAGAATGAACCGTACGAGTAAGCCTAGGAACAGAATGAGTTTCCGACTCTAAGGGTAGAACCCACTGGGTGCAAGCGTTTTCGAAGACGAGTTATTGGCGGCGGAAAGTCAAGCGGGAGCTGACTTGATAGAGCGCAATGAATCGGAATCGAAGAGAGTATATTGCGGAGTGAAGAAAACGATAGAGTGAAGAAATAGAGTAAAAGAAACTGATAAGTCGAGAAATGAGTCAGTAACTGGGGGGTTGTTTCAATATAACAAATCTATTGTATCAGAGATATCGACGAGTATTTAAGAATAATGGAGGATATACAGGGTCGTGAAAAGTATGTAGAGGATCAGTTAAGGTGAAAGGGAAAGTACTACAAGGGACGAGCGGGAACGGAAATAATACAAGGGCATACCTCGGAATGGAACAAGGCAAGTGGAGAGACGGGAAGGTAGTGAGTACGACTTGTGGAAGAGTTAGTAATAGGTAATTATGGCGGTTGTGATTGTGCCATCGAGAAGAAGTTGGGAGTGGAACTAACGGGATAAGTCGGGAGAGTGGAAACGACAGAATGAAACGAGAATAGAGCGGGAGTACGGGGCATGACAGCTGACTTAAGTAAGTATAAGGCCAATTCAAGCCCCAACTTCAGGTTGGCTTGAGTTAACCTGAGTTGACTTAGGCACATATGCCAACTTCAGGTTGACTTGAGTATAAGGCTTACTCAAGCCCCAACTTTGAGTTGACTCAAGTTAGCCTAAGTTGACCTGAGTATATATGTCAGATTAACTTGAGTTGGCTTGAACATAGCAAGAAGCTGACTGGGTTAAGTGACTTTCCCTAGCTATGGAAGTCATAAGAAAACATCTGCATCCTATGGGACATATAACTTGAATGTGAGCAAGTCACTAACAAGATTAATAAAAGGAAATAGTAGTAATAACAGGACCCCTGATAATAGGTGGACATTACAGATCCAGATTCAGACAAATCTGGGTCAATTTTGACCTCATCTTAGGTCCAAGGGTGGGCAAAAATGGCTGCCTTTGACCCAGGCTCAGAGCAAATTTTCTGGCAAAATTCTGTCAGATTTAGTGATTTGGGTGCCAAAGAGCTAAAGAGAGCAAAAAGTTATCAAGTTTACCCCCTACAACTAGTACTTACTACAATAAGCCTAGAATGTAATAATAACATGTCTTTCTGTAGTCTAGCAGTGCAACCCAACCTTTCTTAGTCAAGGCCCATGGTAGGCCCACCTGTATTAACAAGATGAAAAGCATAATCACAAATGGCTTCAAGCTTTCATGAGGATTGTCAATTTCCTCCAGCTCCAGCAAGGGGTGGATGATGGTGGCCTAAGCAAGCCTTGTAGTTTGAATAGTGGCTGGGCCCACTCCAAAGTCTTATCTAGTGCCATAGATTATAAGTGAAGCATTGTACATACTACACTAGTGCTTGTACAGTACCTTAAAATGTGTACAACATGTCTCAAGTACTGTACACTACAGTGTTTTGTCATGTCATATGTAGGACCTTGGTACTCTATATGTGTATACTGTTTGGATAGCACTGTACAAATGGATGTTCAGGGCTTGCACAGTGTCATGTATAGGACTTTGTGTGCATTTATAATGCTTGTACTGTGGAGGAGTATGGGAGTCTACTGATGGACTCTAGGGTTGTCAGTCGGGATCGGGAAAGCCGTCTACCTGTAAAATAAAGAAGACGACACGTCCACAGACCATGAAGCCTTGCCGAGTAGCGAATAAGGAAAGTACAATAAGAAACACTTAACTTTAACTAAATATACATGTTGCTACACCATAGACAATGACGGACACTCCATAAAACTGGCTCGTTGGCCTCTGAGGTGACAGTTCCGGACGAAGGGGGGAAAAGTGTGGATTTCTACTTGACATTGTACTTTATATGACAGCAAAGTAGGTACTAAATATAAATAAACAAAGAAAAGAAGTATAATGGCAAAGTGATCGAAAAGAAAGTTAATTATCCTTGAGTCGGACCAATCTGTTCCCCAAGATCCTCAATCAGCAGACAGAATCCGGATACTGCTTAGCGCAATCCCCTGACACCAGCTAACAGAGTGGACAAAGCTCTGTAGCATGTACAAGACTTGCTCAAGGCATTGTGGTGTCGGTGGCGGTCCAGATCCTGTTGCCATTCCAGTATCTGGATCCCGTACTGGCCAACGAACTGTAATAAAATAGAGTATCAGTGAACATCATAGAAAATAGACTATCAATGAGAGGGCTATATAGCCCTACTACAGTACAAGCATTGTGCATGCGTATAAAGCTTGTGCAAGCATTGCCCATGCATACAACACTTGTGCAAACTCTGTACGCATGTACAAGCGTCATACAAGTGCTGTGCACATGTACAATGCTTGCCCAAGCTTTATACGCAGCTTTGTACATGTGCACAATGTTTGTACACATATACGATGCTTGTACACGTGTATAGAGCTTGTACAAGCATGGTCTACATGTACAAAGCGCTGTACAAGCGCTGTACATGCGGATAGAGCTCGTACAAGCGTTGTAACAAGATCTGTACACATGGTATGCATGTCCGACGCTTGTACGAGCTTTATACATGTGTACAGTGCTGGTACAAGCTTTGTACACATGGACAATGCTTGTACAAGCATCATACAAGCATTGAACACAGGTACAAAGCTTGTACAAGTGTGATACACCCATACAATGCTTGCACAAGCTTTATGTGTGTGCACCACACTTGTACAATCTTTCTAGAACAATATTAAGTGTTTATAACACTTGTACAAGTTGCAGTGTCAAAAAGATTTGTTGCACGCTCAAAAAGGAAGTATTTTCCTAGCCGTTTGCGAAATTTTGCAAAAAGTGATCAAAGTATAGCCTTTTTGAGTGTGCAACAAATCTTTTTAGCGCCCAAGGCCAGCGGTTCATGTTTCTTTCTCCGTGCTTTCTATAAATTTATGTCTTTCACAAAAGCAGTCCTAAACACTGTTATATTTAAAAAGTCACCACCATCTGGTAAAGCCACTAAGTCGCACAGTGGATCACATGGCCTGACAGCTTAAGTCAAGCACATGTCATGTTGGACTTGACATGTCAGTTCCCAGGCAACACTCTTGTTCTCGCTCTTCCATCATCTCTTCCTGCCTTTTCTCCCTTCCCACTATTTCATGCTACAGTATCTCACAGCAAGTCCAACTTGTCAAGTTTATCTTATTTGCTCACCAATACTGCACTAGTTTAGGAGTGATCTCCTGGTTAAACTAGGTATGTTTTTGATGCTCTTCAAGCTCAGTTCCTATTTTCATCTGTGGTATCTTCTCTTAGGCTTTTTTATGTTTTGTTGGATATACCTCCTTCAGGTGAGACTTTTTTCATTTTCTCAGTCATATACTATCTGATGTTTTCTGTTATATCTAGTCACTGCTCACTGTCCTTTCCACTTACCCGTCACTGTCATTTTTCATCACTTGTAACATTAATGCCTACATTCATCTACCTCACCTTCCTCTCCTCATGTACGCTGATCCTACTTGCACACTTCTACAACATATGTATACCTTAGTCTATAATCATTTGATTGTCCTCTTCGACTACTGTAGCACTGTATTTTGTAGAGAAGGGTCAAATAAATAATGGTTCAGACATCTTGTTCATTGATGTACCAATAAGCAGTGCCAATGGAAGGGAAGGCAGTAATAAGGCAGCTCTAGTTGTGTTTGAGAGTGACTTGAGCTGACTTGAGTAAATTAAGTGGGCCTGGTTGCAACTTAAGCTGCCCTGGTTACGCTCCAGCCAACCTGTCAATTTTTCAATTCATGCCAAGTTGCATCAAGTCAATCTCAGGTCAATCATGGCAACTTCAGACAGAGTAATAGTGTGAACCCTTGATTGAGCTGCAGGAGTAGCTTACCAGCCGGGAGCCACTTAAGTTGGCTTCTACGCCAAAAGTGGCTTTTAGCCAGCTTAAGTTGAGGGGTACTTTTCCTGATGGATGATGAGTACGAGCCGTGGAGTAGAGTGAAAGGACTGACTACTCATTTTTCACCCTTCTGTAGATCTCCGACACCATTGGCCAGCACTATCTCATGTCTGCCACAAGTGATCATCCCAACACCTGTTGCACAGAACCCCTTTGAATATTTGGTGTTGGCCAAATCAACGGCTGCAAGGCCAGTGCAAGTACAGATCTGAAATGCAAATATCTGAGCTGAAACTCCAACTGTGTTAGAAATAGAAAATGTAAGATGTACCTTATCTTGGTCCCTGACACTGCCAGTACCTCAGTATATTACCTCCGAAAAAGGGATAGAAGTATGACATATTTTTCCCCTGAATTTTAGCAAATTTTTCCAATGAAAAAGAGTGAATATTGCCCCGGAAATAGGCATGGGAAAATAAGTACTTTTTCGGCGGCTATTTCGCCCAAAATAGGGCGCTAAATATGCCATCAATTTCGCCTGATTTATTAGTAATGTTTCGGTATATTTTTCCTTTGTAATCTCTTTGATATTTCCTAGGAAATATGAGTGGCAATAGAAAATATATTTCAATTGTAATATGTTAACTATTTCGGCCGCGAAAAGCAACGGGCATTGAATGCCCGTTGAATGGGCCAAAGAGCCCTTTGACCGGCCTGGGCGGCCCGCCGCTCAATGCCCGTTTCTTTTTGCAGCCGAAATAGTTAACATATTTCCATTGAAATAGATTTTCTTTGTCTAAAGAAATATGAAAGAAATTGATGCCAAAAAATTACTAATAAATCAGATGAAATTGATGGCATATTTAGCGCCCTATTTCGGGCGAAATAGCCGTCGAAAAAGTACTGATTTTCCCATGCCTATTTCCTGGGCAATATTCACTCTTTTTCATTGGAAAAATTTGTTAAAATTCAGGGGAAAAATATATTATACTTCTATCCCTTTTTCGGAGGGGTTAGTTTTCGCAGACAACAAAATGGAATGATTGAGTCTCCATTTATATTCATCCAGATCTTCCAAGGAGAATAGACAAGATACAAACCTTGGTGATACTGTTTGACAAGTCATAGGTTAATGAGGACCAAGTCTAGCTGTGTCACGGCGGATTGCCTCAAGACCGATACTGATGTACTGGCAGTGTGAGTGTCTTGCAGTATTCTAGATAAGGACTGGACTCCACAGAATAACTGCCGCTGTCACATTGGAGGGTCAGTCTGGATGCTCCCAGCAGTCCTTTGTTTGAGGCAGAAACAAGCATCAATCGCAACAAAAATTGTATATAAAAATCTATTAAAAGTTTAATCTTGGTGGCAACAAAGTATTGTAACAATATGTACCGTTCTTCAGGAGGCGAGTTTTCCCAGCCTTCAGGTAAATTGACCCAGGGAGGGACAGACAATACATTTAACTGTGAGTTCACCGGGTAGAGTCTGCAACATGCTGCGCACCCCATCATTTCCTCTTCCTGGCCCGTTTCAACTCTTTCAGATAGTGCCATTGCTGAACCATTTGAAGAAAGGAGGCATATCTGGATTTGAAGCAATGCCCTCCCAAAGATGTTCAGATAGGCTACAGAATTTTTAGCATGAAATACCAATATAATAGAAAAGTATACATACTGTAAACATCTTCCCACCAGTGTTGTCCGTTAACTTCTTGAGACTAGTATAATAGTCATATGCAGTAATCTTGCCACGTTGAGAATACATGGAAATTTTCGAGTGAGCAAAAGGTTGAGGCAGTCTTGGGCCATTCGTGGGTAGCAGGCAACCACTCATTGAGCATCAATTGCTCCCAGTGGTCCTTAGTTACACTTTTGGGGCAATGACAAAAGTCTATGTTGACAGAATGAAGTTTGTTGTTATGAAGAATGGTGAAGTCGGATGGGCCAGCGACAGGGCAGGGACACACAGACCCATCACAATGTCCAAATTGAATACATAGGCTGAGCTCCTGCAGGGAAGAGTCTTCGAAAAACAATCCATTCCACTTCTGTAAAGCAATGTATGAGCATTTGTCAAAAAATGCTGATTCAACTGAGGACGTACCTGAATGTAATCCAGAGGTTTTTTGGCATGGTTTCATTTGCAGCATGCAGCACATACTATTTTCCTTGAGAAGCAGTCGAGACATGTATATTCGGGAACACCTGCGAGTGAGCCAACTGGGAAATCTCGGGAAACTGAGGCGTCTGATGAACGCAAATTGGTGGTCATCATGGCTCTTAAAACTTCATCATGTTTCTTCATCCAGCTTAAAAGCAAATAGTCCTATAGATAATACAAGTAAATTAATCAGAAAATACAGAGAAATACTGAAACTCACAGATTTCTGAGAACACTTTCTTTTTGGTCCCTCTGTGTTCTGAGTTTCAACCTTTTCCTGTCCACTAAGGTCTTCCCAGTCACCCTGAATGTTTTCATAAGTAGTTACCAAAGGACATGCTTTGATCGGAGAGATTGGAGCAGTTGAAAACATTTTTTCTTTAGCATGGTGTGAGGATCCACTTGCCAACGACTTCGTCGTGATGACAGGTGCATTGGCATTGCTGATACCAAAATCTGTGAGGGTCATTCTGGCAAGTGGATTGTCACCTTTTTTGACCTTCACCCGTTTACTCAGCCCAGTTGAAGTGAAGTCGGGAATGTGTTTGGACATGATAGAAAAGTATTTCATTAGAAGCTCTCATAACCTTTGGTGCTTAATGGAAACTATGTACAAAATGGCCTATATATTTGTGTAGATATTTGTTTGATAATCTTGAAAAAGAAATGTTAGAACTATTGACCAAACAAGATTATCCTGGCTCACAATTCACAACTTCCTGAACCATTAACCTGCCTCCGAGATACTAGAAACTTGTTGAAACTTCACAACTTTGTAAGCCTTAGCGTCTTGCAAGAGCAAGTCAGCTTCAGCACTAGAAATGAAAGTCAGTGATAGCTTTGAAATAACCGAAAAAATGAACATGTCAACAACTGTATTGAAAGTGTTGGTGTGAACAGTCCACCACATGCAGTCATAGTTGAACAAGGAACCAACGTGATGGGAGCCAGAGGGGAGGCAGCATAGTCAGAGTCAGCCGATGAAGTACCAGAACAGGATCCATGGGGTTCATGGCCGAGTGAAGTGGGAAAAACAAGGTTCAGTGGATTAGCATGTGTATTTTTCCGGACTGTTACAAGTAGGGTTTTAAAGTGCGGTGCGGTTCGGTTTTGTCAGCCATTTTGGGCAAACCGATAACTGCACCGGTGGTATATTTTTTAAATTTCAGCAAACCTTGCACTGAACTGATAAGAACCGCCTCACCGGTGCCGGTTCAGTGCAGTTATGCGGTTTTGAACCGGTTTGGCAATAACCCGGTGCAAACTGGTGCAGAACCGGTGAAAACGGCGGTTATACCGGTTTCAAAACATCATATACCCTGTAGTGTTGCCTAATAAGATAATCTCTACTTATGAACAGTGTATAAAGGTATTCTTACATTAGTATAAAGTAAATTTGATGCAGTCATCAAGATTTTGATTGTATACAGCTCACAGGCGCCCAAATCAAATGTGGCACATGGGCGCCTGTGAGCTGTATACAATTAAAAATTTGATTACCAGATCACATACTTTACAATACATAAAGTCAGGCTTGAAAAACACAGTTAATAAATTATTTTCATTATGTAAATTGCACCGGTTGACCACTGGTTACCACCGGTTTTGATCAGTTATGCAAATTCTTCAATTTCCAAGAACCGCAAACCGCTGCACCGGTGCAACCTTTATTTACCCTCACCGCGGTTCAGTGCAGTGCGGTTGTCGGTTATCCAACGGTTTGTGCACCGCACTTTAAAACCCTAGTTACAAGTGGGTAAAGATGGACATGAGTCCTGGTTGGCCACAGGTACTGGCGGGCATGACACGTGGGAAAACCTGCAGACCTGTGACCGGCCGGTACAGGTACCGGTTTCCCATGGGTCACAACCGGTCACAGGTCAGCCTCAAGAAAAATTTACATGACCGGCAGGTACCAGTGATCCGGAGGCAAAAAATTTAGAAAATCCTCAAAGCAAAATACGCACACAAATAACGAACAGATATCCAGCTCTAGCCAGAAAATACATGCCATTGAGTATGTCAAAAGCATGTATTTTCTGGTTAGAGCAAAAGCATCGGGTTCAACTGACAACTAACAACTAACAGTACTAATAATGGTAAGATGTTTAAAAAGCTCATGCGAAGTTGAGTTCTGGCATGTCACTATAGTCAGTGTCATCCTCAGAATAT
Source organism: Rhodocollybia butyracea (assembly GCA_015501585.1). Lineage (NCBI taxonomy): Eukaryota > Fungi > Basidiomycota > Agaricomycetes > Agaricales > Omphalotaceae > Rhodocollybia > Rhodocollybia butyracea. The sequence continues at coordinate 5,384 of JADNRY010000171.1, read as the reverse complement.
TTAGCTAGGAGAAAAAATTGTAACATAAGTATTAATATGTAATGAAAAAGAGTAACTGACCGTTCCCAAACACAAGACAATTTACAGCTATTCTAGCAACATGGCCAAGGACTGTTGATGGCATTGACAGTGAATCCAAACGCGATTGCCAAAAGGCAAGCTGAGCGTTTGGGTCATCTAATTTGATTGCAGCTTGAACATGCAAACAAATAAAATGGCCAATACAAGAACCTAAACTAGGCTACGAAAATATGAGTAAAAGAAATGTAAAAACAATAAACGTACCTTGAAAAATTGAACCTCATCATGAAAAGGCAGCTTGACAAAATAGTTAGGGCTTTGCATAATAACTAAGGCACAAGTCAATATAGAAGGAGAGATAAGGGTAAAACTTAGCCAGATTACAACAAAAAGATTTTAAAAGTTAAAGTTGAAGGTGTGGAGACACGAGGAAGGAATAAACGACCACTGCAGGGTCAAAATCAATATATTTCTGGCAACGGCCGGAGACAGAGTACAAAAACGTAAGATAAAGAAAACAAAAATTGAATAAACGAACACGCAAAAGATCAAACATTCATCCATGAAGCGCAGGATCAGCAATATGAGGAATAGTAGGAGGACAATGAAAGACTTTGACAAATACACGGATATAGTAGTTTGCCAAAGCTTCTTCGACCTCTAACACCAAGCTCGTTGAGTGATCTTCAGTTGAGGAAAACGCAGATGGGGGGAGTATAGTTCCGAAACTTTGAGTCTTTGATCTCCATTCAAGATTAAATCCTGAGGAGCCACAAAATCAGGAAGGACAGGCGGAGGGGATGGGGAGCATATCCGAGTGAAGGTACCTGCGAGACAAAGACTTGGAAGGAGATGTTCTCAATCTCAGTGTTAATTTTGGCAAGTAAAGCGGCGTAAGCCTCATCCTCCTTATCTTCGGCCTCCATGATTGCCATCAGTGTGGGGTTCCAATGCGAATGGTCATAGGAAAAGGGGGTCCCAGCGTTGACATTGCGGAGTTGTTCTTTGGCTGTCCTAAGGGATGTTTCCGACGTTGCGTAAGTGTGGAGGATGTTCTATGCTTCGAGCTCTAGGTGGGCCGCTAATAAAGGATCAGATAGAGTAGACATTGCGCTAACAATGTAAGAGGTAATTAAAAAAACAACGAAGGAAAAAGAGTGGATGGCGGTGATGAAAGCTACAGGAACTACAAGTCTCGTAAGGCTGAAGCTAGAGAGACGATAAACACCAAAAGGACGAGTCCAGTGGTGCGGTGAAGAGGAAGAATCCAATCACCTTTTAGTGGGCTGTTGGCGGCGATGGCGAGGTGTTGATCGCTGGCGATGGTGGAAGTAGACGTTAAGAAGGATTGGGGCCACCGCCGGCCAACCGGTCAACCGGCAGGTCACAGGTCCAGAAGTCACAAGACCTGCCGGTTTACCTGCGCGCCAGGTAAACCGGGGCGCTCAAGGCAATCAGGCCTTGGGTGTTTAAAACTTAACGCATTTTCTCTTCACGCCTCCACATCCACATTGCAGGTGACGCTTGTGAGCAAGCTGGCTTCGGCCTTCTTCGTGAGCTTGGTCAACAAGCTGGCTACAGCCTTCTCATCCATTGCACCACTGGCTTCGGCCTTTGGGTGTGCTTGCTACCTTTCTACCTCCTTTGGATTGCGAGATGGATACAAATAAGCTTGGAGGACTGGTCAGGATTGCCGCTGATGTGCAGGGTAGTTTAGTTGGGATTTTTTGCTATAAAGGTCCGTATTTTCTTCCTATTCCTTTTGTTCCTTTCTTCCCTAATGGCAAGACCAATATAGTTTAACCCAAGCTCATACCGGAGAATATCTAGCAGAAAAGGTCGCCGATTCACTGAAGTCTTCTTCCCTCGTTTGCTCTATCTTGGCTATGGCCATGGATAACGCTTCTAATAATGACTCTCTCCTTAAGAGACTTCCTGAGCATCTTCCCACTGATGCTACTGTTGGGAAAGAGTTCCAAATTAGGTGCTTTGGCCATATTCTTAACCTTTGTGTCAAGGCATTCTTGTCGCTCTTCAATTCTTCAAAGAAAGCAAGGAAGGCCAATTATGCTGGGACTCTCATGGACTTGGTAAGATAGGCGACATCAGGAACGGGCGATATTGCTAAGCAGTGACAGTCACGTGTCACGCGTTACGTGACGCGCCAAAATCGACTCTTGGGGGGAAAAAAAAAATCCATTGTTATCATAATACTATTTAAATGCTTCCCGAGCCTTCTGTAGCATCTCTGGTGGCAAAGTGCGATGTCCATGATATCTCCTATTGGCCCAGGCTGCTTGACTGCCAGTAAGACCTTGATATGCATGAATGAATCGAGCAGCTCGGTTTGCATAACTATAAGTAAATTTGGAAAATTAGTGATCAGACTCTGTTATGAGATAATTAGTTACTATACCGGCGAACTTGAAGAAGAGGGACATCATCCAAGCAAGCACGCACATTGGCGCGCATAGTTTTCATGTCTGATGATGCCTTTTCCTTTGAGCGGTAGCGGAACTTTACTGCACCCCAGTATTGTTCAATGAAGTTGAGTTCTGATGTAGAGAGCACACATTGAGTCAATGTAACACAGCCTGTCAAGGGCATGTGACCTGCCATATATGGTATATCCTTTATCTTATCATGCCATGTGATTGCGCCAAAACCTTGGGTGAAATTTCGAACTTTGTTCCCTGACACTTACAACAGAGTTTTAAGATGAATTAAAAAAAATCAATTTTTCGGCCACTGAGGAATTATATTAGCAAATTTTTTTCATACAATCTGCTTGGATAGGCTTTAAGAACAATTTCTTGGAAGGATTTTACATGGAATGAAGATGGGACCACAGAATATCGTGTTCGTTGTTGTCACTGTGACTGCTTAGTAATATTGCCCGTTCCTGATGTCGCCTATCTTATCTGAAAGACATGATCAAAATCTGTCTAGCGATACGGAGGAGGAACTCCCTGAGGACGATGAAGTTGTTGACAACGAGAGTGAGGAATGTGAAGCTGGAGACTGGGAGGTTATTGAAGAACTCAGTGCCAATCTTACTGCAGTATCGGCATTGATGGAAGAGGATCTGGTTAAAGGACATACAACTCTTTGCAAGGTATGTTTTTTTTTGTTTTGAAACTGTCTCATATTAATGTTGCTTGTTTTACAGCTTTGCCAAGTTGGTATTAAGATTCGAAACAGCGATGCACTTCAACAAGAGCTTATTCAAGCGTGCCAGGATACAAACATCAAACCACAGAAAATGATTCGTGCAGTTGATACCCGTTGGAACATGATGTATCAAGTTATTGAATGGGCCTCTCAGCTGAGGCCAGCTCTCGATTGTCTGCTCAGTAAAGAGAAACATAAAAAGGGCCAAGGTTGTATCGGGCCACTTAAACTTTCCCCACGAGAGTGGGAGTTACTGGAGCTCTTGAAGCCCATGCTTAAGGTTACTGTTGTTTGCCTGTTGTTATATTCTTCATCTCATGCTTGTTTTTCAGAAATTTCAACATGTCACTACGTGAATGTCCTATTCAGCCCAACCCCTCGTTGCTGACTGCATTCCGCTTATTGATATTCTCGACGAACACTTGAAAAAACTTCTAGCACAATCAGGTTTGCCCACTATCATCCGAGCATCTGCTGCTAAGGCTCGTGCAATACTCAACAAGTACTATTCCAAGACCGATGACTCCAAGATGTATCGAATGTGTATGCATAAGGATCTTTATTTTCTTGATTTCGCTCTTTAATCTTGAACATCTCAGTCCTGCACCCCAAGTACAAACTCACTTATTTTCACTTGCAGCAATGGGAGCCTGAGTGGATCGAAACTGCAAGATCACTTCTACATGATCAATGGAAAAATATTTATGAACCAACTATTGATTCATCCTTTCTTCATCCCTCTGTTTCATCTACAGCCCAAGATTCTGTAAGTTATCTTATTATCAATCACTTATGTTTCTTACTTGTTGTGTTGTAAGGAAATGGAAGACCTTTTTCGTGAACTTGACAAGTTTGGGCAAACCAATGCTGAAGATGTTTTAGAGTCCTATCTTGCTAGTCCCACTGATGCTGACACTGATCCCATAAAGTTTTGGGTTTCTTGCCTTGATTCCCTGGGTGCCAAAGTAACTCCTTGTGGTGCCCTTGCAAGGATGGGTTTGGATTACCTCAGTGCCCCAGATATTTTACTTATCCTTGATGGTTTTCCTGTTTACTCATTACATTTAGCTACTTCAACTGATGTTGAACAACTGTTCTCACATGGTGGGGCTCAGGTAACCAAATGGCGTCACAATCTTTCATTTCATGCACTTTGTTGTCTCATGGTTCTCTGTTCCTGGTTTCATGCTGGCCTAGTGCCTGAGGATCTGGTTTTAGAGTATTTTTGTGACTTGAAAAGTAGGCGCAAAGGGAAGACCCTTCTTCAAGAGGAGGAAGGTTATTCTGAGGATTTGGAGTGGTTTGAAACATTGTAATTTTCTCATTCTTATTATATATGCTGTGTTCTATGTTATATGTAGTATCATAGTAGATATATCACCTTATGCTCTGTTTATCTCCCAGGTCACCACAGGTACCTGCAAGTTTACCTGCAGGTCCCTGTGACCTGTGCGGGTGGCAGGTACCTGCAGGTATACCTGTTACATTACCGGCCGGTACAGGTACCTGTTCTCACGGGTACAAACCCGGTTGCCGGTCAGCATTTTTAGGTCCCGGTTACCTGTGCTTCCGGTCGCCGGTTACCAGGACCGGGACTCGTGTCCATCTTTACAAGTGGGGGTGGACTGAACAAATCATTCAGGTCAATCCCAAGTAAAGCTGCGCTGATCTTCTTGGGCAACAAGCGTGTTGTGCTAGGAGTTTTCTTTGGTGTGCTAGGGGTTTTCTTTGGCGAGCTAGGAGTTTTCTTTGATGAGAGATGGGATAAAGCTGTTGATACAGATGCGTCTGACTTGATACCGGCCAAGAGAGAGGTCTCATTACCATCAATATTGAATTGTTGAGTAGCTGAGCTAACTTCTGAGAGTCTCTGCCAGATCTACACTTCTTTTTGCACTCAACTTTTGCTTTTGATTAAACTCGAGTGGATACCAATTATCTTATTACTAGCGAACTTGCCTTTTTAGCACCACCATAGGTGGTGTCAGAAACACATCTTTGCGGTTTATTGATGCTTCATGAACTGCAAGCGCTTGATGTCAACAATCCTGCGGCTCCACCCTTACAGCTTAGCTACCTGGGACAAGGGTCTGGCACTTGGATCTACTGCTAAACTGAGGAATGTGCCCATACCAATTCCTAGCTCTCACACTCTATAACACACCTCTGGTGCTCCTCCCACCCCATCACCC
>JADNRY010000170.1:0-140908 GCA_015501585.1 Rhodocollybia butyracea | reverse complement strand
CCTAACCAAAACAACCTTAAAACAGCAAGGGCAAGCCCCTGCACCCCAAAAATATTCTCAACCCTAACCCTAACCCCTAACTCGCCAGTTTTGGCACTGTTTTGGACAGCTCTCTAATGTTAGGGGTTGCCCTAATGAGACCTGCCCAAAACAGTGCTTAATAAGTATTTCGTAACTTCCATATTTAGGGAGGTCAAAGCCCTGTTGCTGGCCTTTACAAAGGTTGTTCCTGCGTTCACCCTTCATTACAAAGTGCAAATTCCTTGTAATTTCTCATTCCCCCTTCTGAACTTAGAGTCGTTATTGTAGTTTTGTGGTTGGTGTTGATGTTTTGGCTGTTTACTGGCCATTACTCATACTTTCTACTTAGCCACAGTCACACCCTCTCAGTGTGTAATTATAACCAAGTTAAATCTAGTTGCTTCCTTAGAGGGGACGGTTTCTAGTAAGGGATTATTTGTCTCTAGAGTGAGGGTTCCTTAGCTAGCTGAAAAGTTGGTGAGCCACTAAAAGTGTGGTACAAGTTCCTGGTAATTTGGTATTACCTTCAGTTTAGTAGCTTAACCCAGAGTTTGGTTAGGGACTTTACGGCAATTTGATAGCTGGTGCCAGAGTTTGCCCAGGATTGTTTCAAAGCATTGTAGTTTGACAACTAGCCAGAGCCAGAGTTTGGCTGGGAGTATTCTTGCTTTGTTTGTTCGCATCCCCGCTTCACACACATACACACACATGTTTACACTTCGACTTAGTTGAGCTAGCTCTGTCCGCAGAGCTTAATTGATATAGTCACCATGCTAGCCTTATACTCAGTACTAGACTTTGTGTTAGTTAGCTTCATCTGATCTTATTGTTATCCCAGAGGAATCTCTGACAACTCAACCTTGCTCCTAAATTTGATAGTCTGTTTTAGTGCAGTATTGTTCATTAGCTGTTACTGTCATGCCCTAGACATATACAGACTGCTGACATTTCCCACTTACAGTTACATAACCTGCTCCCGCCGCATTTAATTTCTGGTTCTGATACACTTCCGCTTTGCTTCCGTCTTACTTTTTCCTTCACTGGACACTTTCTATGAACCCCCCGATCCATTCCCCATCATTCTTACAATCATGCATATGCTTTATGCCCATCCCGCCGCTTCCGCTTATGTCCATCATTGTCTTCTCATCCCTTGTACTTCTTTTGGTTATTCTTGTCTTTTCTACTCTCGGATTATTACTTATCACTACTCCGGTCCTCGAGTACCCTTTATATAGTTCCAAAACATGTCAAGTACGGTAGATTGGATATATTGCTTAACCCCTTGACTTGTGTGCTCTTGTGTGTTCTGGTTTCTCGCTTTATCTGTTTCTTTAACTCTGTTTCTTCACTCCATTGTTTTCACAACCTCTGCAATTTACTCTATGTGGACCCAACTTGTTTGCGTGCCGTCTGGTCAGCCTCTGCCGCCCTTCCGCCGCCTACTTAGTCATATCTGAAGCCGCTTGCATGTAGCGGGTCCTACCCTTTGAGTCGGAAACTCTCCTACTCTTATTACTGTTGAAGAAAGGTTTGAATGATTGGCGCGCTCATCTTGGTTTCAAGGAATCCCCTCCACATCGAGGCTCCTGGAACTCGAAGATCATCTTGAAGTCACCTGTTTGTCATGCCATAAGTGGTAAAGTTACCAACAGCCACTTCACACCGCGAACTCTTAGACTTGCTATTGCTGCCAAGAAGTCCACTCATAGTGCAACGGCTGTCACTGATGCATTCCCCACTAATGGGCATCAGTACTTCCTTGGCATTGTGCAGAATCTTGCCATGGATGACAAGGATGGACCATTGTATGTGTTTGACCAATTAGTTGGCTTTCGCCTAAACTCTTTTTTCATTGCTAGATGAGCTATGCTCGAGGGGTATTTTCACTGGCTTTATTAGTTGTGCGAGGCAATTTGTTCCAAGTCGTTTTGGATTGCCTGGTACTCTTACTGCTGCAGAGGTGAAGGATCTTGTTGCCTGGCTATCTCATGATGGGCGGTTCAAGTATGGTGAAGTTGATATTCAGGTACTGTTTCTTGTTCTCTGTGCCTTGATTATACACTAATAAGTTAATAGAATCGTTCTTATAATACTAAGCTTCCCTTTGGGTGTGAGGGTATTGCTCATATTCTTTGACTTGAAGTTTTTGCCAGCCTAATATTGATGTCTTTTGTGATATTGTTGCTGCTGGAGGATTAACTTATGATCACTGTTGTATGTATTCATTTGTGTTCATTTGTTCTTCTTTTTATGTGTTCCTAGATTCAGCATGCATTGCATGAATACTCTGATGGTATCCATCGCCATAGTGAGTTCTCTGATGCAGCAAGACCACAGTGATTTATATATTTGTTGTCTTGATTTTTATAACTGATATAGGTCTCTTAGATATCTGTTCCACCTTTCTTCTTATAACAAGATTGCTGTTGCTGCTCCCACTTGGGCATTCAAGGTTGAGACTGCATTGTACAAACTTATCATGTATGTGCTTTGTCATTGATTACTTTCTTTTCTTATCCTTTGTCTAGCACTCAAAGCAACAAAGCCTTTCTTCTTGATATTCAGGCAGATGATTTGATATTCAGGCAGATGATTTGCAGGAGGTTGACTTGGTTGGGCTTGAAGCTGATGCTGTTGGCTCTGTAGCATCTGTTACTGAGCCTATTGGTGCTATTCCTGCTTCTGGACCTTAGGTGTATCTTTTTGTAGTCTTTTGCAATATCTTGTTATCTTTGAGCTTTTAACTGCTATTGGATGATGATATATATTTTTTACTACTACTGAAAACTCCCTTGAATGGACTTTCTGCCTGCTTGAAGATGAGGTATGGTAACTTAAGGTATGTTTTGGTATACCTAGGTATGTCCTGTGTAGTTTGCAGTTGACTTGCAGTGAACCTGGTTGCAACTTGAGTAAACTTAATGTGACCTTATAAGACTTGACATTCCCTTAGGTGTACTTGAGGGGGACTTGAAGTCAACCTAGCAAGCTTGTATACAGTCCTAGTGCACTTCAGTGTACTTGAGATCTGCTCAGGTGACTTGCAGAAGCTGCTTAAGTCAACTTCACCTCCTTAGCCATGACCTAAGGTGGCTTGAGGTGGCTTAGGTGAACCTCAGGCTGGCCTGAGTAAAATATAATTCAAGACATTGTCTGGAGTCACTCTAGGATCTTAGCGAGCTTATCAGCTTTCAAGGCACTTAGGCAACTGGAATCTTCCTTGGTTCACTTAAGCCTAGGAGGGGTTTTCCTGATGCTCAGACAGTCTACACAATTGGGGCCAAGGCTGGGTTAATGGCTCGCCCCTGTGGGGTAACTAGCATAATGCACACGGGTGGGGTGCCCACACAACGACACCTCCACTGCCACCGGGAGCTCCAGTTGAAACACCTCTGAACCACCTTTGCACCTCATAGTCCCACCTATCCCTACCTATAAGAGGCAATAATGGTTTTATATTGCCTCTTATAGGTAAGGCGAAGGGTTTCTCTCCGCCTATGGTATACCAGGGTTAGATAGATAGTATGTACTACTACTAAATAGTACTAAGCATATTGCCTCTAATTGGTAGCAGTGGTAAGGCAAAGGTGTACCAGAGTCATAGTATAAGATGTACTATATAACAAGTCCTTAAGAACACCGGTGAACACAACAAATAGGATACTATTGTGTGTATGACGGTGTAAAAGACTAACTAGACTCTTAAGTAATCATACAATACTTATAGTAACGGATCTATTATATAATTAATAATAAATAGAACGATAAGATATACCATTTGGTCTATCGGCGGCGTCTAGGATGACCGTATCGCCGGATACAGTCAGTGGTGATTATGGAGAGGCGGAGGCGCATCAGGAAAAGCTGTTTTTGCCTAGGTGACCCCAGAGTGGCCTAAGGCAAACTAGGTGACCTATGAATCCTATGGCATCCTAGGAATTTGGGCTCGTCCCTTGCCAGTCAAGGCTCTTGAGGATTCCCCAGGTTATCCTAGGGTATCCTAGGAAGCCCCATGGAAACTCCAGGACAACTTTGGGAACACCTGGGCAAGCCTGGGCAAACCTAGGCTTGCCCTGGGTTTGCCTAGGATACCCTAGGGAATCCTCAAGAGCCTTGACTGGCAAGGGACGAGCCCAAATTCCTAGGATGCCATAGGATTCATAGGTCACCTAGTCAGCTTTAGGCCACTCTGGGGTCACCTAGGCAAAAACAGCTTTTCCTGATGCGTACACCCTCCCCCACCAGATTAACATCAGGGATGTGAATCGAAAATGGTAATAACATCATCACCATCCAAACCATTTTTAATTTGGTTTAACATAGAATGATCCCGCATCAAGTACGGGATTTAATTGATGCGGCGCATCAGATTTTCGGACTTATCCGAATCAAACAATAGTGGGGCGTACCACTAGAGCATGATTTGATTCGGAAATGTCCGAATGTTCAACGCGCAGACTCGGAAGTTTCTGAGTAGTGCTTGAGGGGGACTCTCAGTGAGAATCCGAGTTGAGAATAAGTAGCAATGCCCAGGTAAGGCATATTACCTGGGTGTCTGAATCCAATAATAATCTATTCGGAAGGTTTATCCTTTCCGATTTCTAAGGAGGTGTCCTCCTCAATAGGATCAAGAACATATCCAATGTTTTCAGTATCTGATTCATCAGGGTATTCCGATGATTGTTCGTCATCTCTATTCCTAGATGAGACATAATAGTTAGTGAGGGCCATGTGGTCCTCAATGCGCGCGACGGCTCTGACCATCACTTCTAGTTTGGCATACTCCAGAACGATCCCCTCATTCGTGAGTTGCCTGATAATATTGAAGGGTAATCCCTCAATGAACCGTTTCCACATTGTTGCATCATCCGGTGTTTGGAGCATCCGTGATGCCCATTGTGTAAGTGAGCAATAATAATCCCTCACACCTGTATCGGGTGAATACTCAATAAGGTCAAACTGCCGTGCAGCTTGATGAATGGTCGTTGCTTGGATGCAACGATTGAAGACACCAATAATGGCGCCTTCAAATGTCCACTTAAGGACAGTGCAGTTTATACCAGTCAAGGGCTTTGCCCTGTAGAAACATGCCAAGCACGGCAGTCTGTGTAGCATTGTAATCGTCACCGCACATGCGGTTGACTACCATCCATTGGAGAAGTGACATTAGCCACCGCTCGAAGACATCGACATCCGGAGATCCATCATAGACCCACGGAGATGGAACTTTAAGAGCTTTACGGCTCTCAATGGGAGGGATAGGATTCCCTACCGGAACTGGGATCAGGGATCCGGGAAATACCTGTGAAGCAAGTAATCCGACGCCGTCGGATCCCCAAGCACTACTTCGGCTCGTTCCAGTGCCCTGGGGGCTCTGGTGCATTTTATTGCTGGCCCCAGATTGCTCCTGGTCTGTTCTAACTCTTACACCCTAAAAAAAGCATTATCACAAGTGCAAGGCAGTAAGTACAAGCTCACAAGTTCTTGAATTTGCAGTTATACAAGCACACCACGCGCATCATTTAAATGAATGAGACCGGCGCAATGATAATACCATCATTTACGGGCAGGTCAACACGTTGTCAGCACCTAACAGCTCACACGCAAAGGGCTCTTAATAAGTTTTGCTTGATAGGGCTATTGTCTGCTGCCTACTCACAGTGAAGTGAGTAACATTGTGGGCATGAAGTAAAAGGGCTTATGATTCTTCCGACTCTTCAGCATCAGCACCGCTTCCAAGAGCAACGAGAAGCACTACTGCAGCGGTGGGTTCCAAAAATCTTAGAAAGTGTGCTGGACCCAGTGCTGATGGGGGGGAACCAGCTTGAAGAGATCGAGAAGATGATGCATCTATAGAAGGTATATTTGTTGGTGAAAGATGTCTTTTTATTGCATGAGTTTAAATATTGAAATGTTGTGTCGTGGATAAGTTAAAAGTATGTACGTATTGTTGGGTTGTGATTTGTTCGATTAAAACTTGACTGTTGAAACTTGATTTAACCAGGGACTTGGCCCTTGGTTTAACCACCGTTTTAACTAGTGACTTGGTCCTTGGTTAAACTGGTTTAACCAGTGACTTGGGCCTCGGTTAAACTGGTTTAACCAGTGACTTGTGACCTGTTCCTTGGTTTAACCAGTGACTTGGCCCTTGGTTAAAGTGGTTTAACCAGTTGAATAACTTAGACTAGGTACTTAGCTTCATCAATTCAATGAGTTCAATTAAGTCTTATTCAAGTAGAGCCCATAGCTGGTTAAACTGTACAGAACAGCTGGTTAAACCAGTTTAACTGTGCAAAACAGCTCGTTAAACCATGCAGTATGAGCAGCAAAATTGCTGCTGCCACCCCATACAGATACTGGTGGTTTAAACCGTTTAACCATTTTTTCATCGTGATGGCCTCGGGTTTAACCAAGCTCATCTTGTTTTACCTATTATAGTCCATAAGCAGTATTACACAGTATTAGCGCTTCAAAGGCGCTCATTAGTGAAGAAAATCATTGATATAACTAAATAGGCTATATAACTGATTGTGGTATGCCGTAGGTAGGCCAAAACCCTTATCCTTACCAATAAGAGCGGATATAAGACGATTATCCCCTCTTATTGGTAAGAATAGGTGGGACAAGGAGGTGCTTATGTCTCTCCCCAGGCTGATATTTCTCTCAAAGCATTTTGCCCCCCTCCCCAAGCATCTCCTTCCCAGCTCTACTCCTCTTCCTCCTCCCCTAGCTCCTACTCCTCCCCTTCTATCCCCCAGCATCCCCAGCCATCCCCCACCACACCCAGCACCTACCCACACCTTCCAGGTATCCTATTCTATGATGTCCCCCCCCCTCCCATGAGGTCTCACCTCTCCCTCAAGGTTCCCTATTCCTCCCAGGGCACACCCTATCCTACCCCAGGTCATGTCCAAGCAGCCCTAGGACATGACCTATCTCCAAGGACATGACCTAGTTGACTAGGATATGCCTAGGATTCTGGGTCTTTTTAGTCAGGTCAATGTAACAGAAGTGTAGACTAATAAGACCAAATATGTGGTTGCCTGAAGTGGACTAACAGCTTTAGTTAATGTCAGCCCTGGCCTCAAATTTTCCACCGGCTCTTGGGTATAGCATCATTAATTTAAAAAAAGTTCTGGCAAGAAACCACAAAGGTGCTACACTAGTACAAGTAACAGTACAAGGCAAGTCCATTGGCACATCAAACAGAGTGTAAGATCAAATCAGATTTTATATTTGATGACTAGGACGCGGTTGGTTCTTCAAGATGACAAGGTAGATTAAAGATACCCACCAGAGGTGCATCCTCATGGTCATTGTATGGTACTCCGCTGTCTGTGGAAGTTACTGGGGTTACAACTCTGACTCTCCGGTTAGGCAAAGGTCCAATTGGGATCGAGTTCCAATCATGATCTGAGCTGTGGGCGGTCCTGGACATATGCTGGCGACTGTTCAGTCTGAGAGGAGATCATCAGTTATGGCTTACAATACTAACATTCACAGCTTACGTTGCCAGCATACTGTTCATGTATACTGAGACATTCAGCGTGATCAGTATGATCAGTCTAATCAATATAACATCTGCAAAACCTGGGATGAATGTGCTCTGGAGCACTCCACAGCAGCCCATAGCAACTCAGAGTGGTCTACAGCCGGTATTCTTGCTCTGGGCTGCTATGGAATGACTAGCAACTGAATATAGTTGCTCTGATCAAAACCCAGGTCTTGCAGATGAGCATGAAGCAGGCGCACGTTTACTGGCAACAAGGAGACCTATAAAGAAGTAGAATGTGCCGGGAAGTGCCAGAAACTAGTAAAACATTGATATTTTGTTATCGCATGTAGATAGTACAGCCCACCGCAATGAAGTTAACTGCAGCTGCAATCGATGTTAGCACTCCCCGATTAATTGCATTGATAATCAATTTATGGACAATTGCATTGGTTCTACCTCATGTTACATTCACCAATGGAACAAGATTTAGGGAACAAGGTACATACGATTGTATCGGTGACCTTTTGCTCTTCAATGTTATAAAGAGCGAGATTGTGATTACCGCATCACAAGCAAGCGCTGTAGCACTCTGCACAGAAATAATGTCCTGGAAATGCGGGATCAATGAAGCGGCTCCAATTAAATTGCAATGGGATACCTTAGTGCCCGGGAGATCCGAAAAACCTGCAATCTTCACACTCTACGACACTGTTGTTGAGTAGGCCCTTGAGTTATTGCTAGTCTCACTTTGATTGCTTGTGCTATTTTTTTATAGCATGGACTATGCATAAAACCTGTAGAGAATTCAATTTTTTGCACTCACCAAGTCCAGCACCAATTTGTGTCAATGCTAGTGTAGCCTAAATCATGTGTGAAGATATAATTCCTATAACCATAATTCCTCATACTATCAAAACCACAAGAAGTGTTTGCTTCTTTGACACCACTATAAATCTACAAATTAACAAGTATTGAGGTATTAAAGCCCAAATTAAGCACAAACATTTGAATATGCAGTGCGCAAAATACCTGTTTTTATGTCAGTAGTGAATGATCTGGAGTCAAAGTAATAAATTCACATTTGTACAACAAATGCAGAAGCATACTATGAAAATAGTCAGATAATTAATTATATAAGACACTAAACACCTCACTGCAGCTAGTAGTTGTGACTTTTGCCCCCAAAAAAAGAGAAAAACACAAAAAGAGGCAAATATTGGCCAGCCTGCTAAAACTAAAATGTCTTCTTGACATACCCAGTCCATCCTGTTAACAGCCAGTATTGTAGATCCAAAATTGAATTTTTCACTAGATGATACACACCAAAGAATCTTATTCAGTTCCACAAAGTTCCCAAAGTTGAGGATCAGGTGGACATAGGTACCAGCAACAAACAGACACATTTGCAGCGTTTCAAGCAGTCTGAAGGTGAGGTGTCAAGACTCTAAGCACGATTCCATGTAGAAGCTTGATTCAACTTACAAGAGTACAATCACCTAGGACAGAGTTAAAAGCTATAGGAATATATAGAGGTGGGCCTTACTGTAAGCTTGAGACCCCAGTGGTCATCCTTATACCAGTAGAAATAAAGCCATGTTTGCAAGAGCCCCATTCCATAGAGACTAAAGATGGCAGGAGGATTAAATCAGCGGAAGACCAAAGAAGATAGCTCACATTGCATCAAGCCAAACAATAATAAGCCATACGCCATAGGTGGGGCCGAGAGGCTTGTCCATTATGCAATTTAGGGCCTGGTTTGTGGGCACTACTTATATGTTACCTGTAAAGTAGCCGGCCGGAAATTACAATCAGCATCAGTATCTGGCAACTGCGTTGTAAAGCAACATAAATTGCTCAGGAGTCAGGAATTCACTGGATGTCCATTTTGACCCATATTTAGATACAGTACTTCCAAGCATAAAGCTCTGATTCCCCAATGTATACAGGAAGCGGCTTTCCGGCAATAATCTGCAATACCTGCGATTTTATCGGAGCAGCTCCATTCAATTAATATTCATTCCATAGCAGCCCATAGTTCGTCCCAGATTTTACAGATGCTGTACATTGCTGGGGGCAGCTGGAAACGGCGGATAGTGCCTGAGTATTGGTGATGAATGAATCTCCTATAACTGGGCCTATTATTTAATTGATGTTCTCATTAACCAGGCTCTTGGTTGAAGGTCTGCATTGTTCATAATATAATCTTCCTGCACTTCTGCTTGACATGTGCCGTATCCATGTAAACGTGAGCTCTGTTCAGAGCTACTTATCTTGTCGCTACCCCTGATAGATTGGCGATCAGCCCTCATGATCGACAGATTGCTCCAAAGCTAGCACAGGGGATAGCCCAGACTAATACTCCGAACGGCGGTATCACAATGCTTGGGCATCGACAGCAGCTGGCACTTTACATGAGACATGCGACGCTGCGCTTCCGTCAATGTGCCTCGCCGCACTCATCCTCCAGGGCAGTGCACTCGTTTACAGTCCTTCAAGCAAGGCTGGGCTCAGAATTTTGGTAAGCCCTGGCCGTGGCGACCACAGCCATCACATCACTAGATCTGTCACGGTCATGATGAGTATTCTGATGGGTATATTTATGCACAAACAAAATGTGACAGCAAGATCACCAGCAATACTCCGCCAACAGAAGTGAATATATTATTGAAGATATACTATTGAAGTCCGATTTACCGGAGACATCAGTAATTCTTTCCCTTCCCGGTGTCCACATGCAATGTCATTACACAAATAGAATGTTTCGGATCCAATTATTGGGATAGCTTCTTGTCATCTATCATCTTCATTATACTTATTATGAAACAGTCTTCTCACTTGTTAATAGAACAATGTCTCTTTTGCTGTAACTACTGGTATGTGAACCAGTTGTACTGTTTTTGCCTTGCCCACTTGCCAATGCCTTATTCTTGTGCTATTGTCTATGCTTGCTTACTTACCTTGTGCTACAGATGGACACAAGTCCAAGTCAAGTATATTTGGACTTGTGGCTTGTGAAATACTTGTGGGAAACAAGTCAAGTGACTTGCAAGTACTTGGACACCAACTCAGCACAAGTACTTGCAAGTTTACTCACAAGTACTTGTAGTATTAATAGAAACAAATGAAGTTTATTTATGGGGAATATCTAGCCCATGTAATAATACTAACTATCAAGAAAGGAGTGTGAAGCAAAAGACCTACAATCTGCCTACAACAGTTCAATATCAGAATGCAAGTCCTCAGCACTGACATCCTTGTCTTGCATGAACACTTGATCTCCACCCCATTATATTTAACTTACATTGAAAATAACACCTAACCTTGGTCTTGACCAACCTGACCAGGTCAAGACCAAGGTGACCTAGGTCCAGACCAAGTTCACCCAGTTCAAGACCAAGTTCACCCAGGTCAAGACCAACCCAACCTTGGTCAAGACCAAGTTGACCTAGGTCAAGACCAACCTGACCTTGGTCTTGACCAAGTTGACTCAGGTAAAAACCAAGTTGCCCAGAGCAAGTGGTTCTACCCCTCCTGCTCTGCCTACTCCACATCCCTAAGGGTTCCCTGTAAGACCCCCTCCCATGTTGCGGCCACCCTCAGAAACAATTCCCCAATCCCTCTAAGAATTGTTCTGATCTCACCCACAGCATCTCAATCATTCCACTGTCCCTCTCCCCAGGTATCCATTAACACAGCCTCCCTTATCATCCCAAACACCTGTCCTCCCTTTTCCCGGTCATCCCGTTCCTTGGTCTCCCTCCTCCTACACTCACACACACTTCTCTACCTCTTCCAGACACTCCTTTACCCCTCCCAGACACTACTACACTCCCCTACCCATCCCCTACCCATCCCAAAGCATATCCTATTCAACCCTAGGTCATGACCTAGGGCTCCTGGGTCTGGACCAACCTGACCTAGGTCATGACCTAACCCTCAGGTCATGACCTCCAGCCGAAGGATAAGCCCAGGATTCTAGGTCTTTTTAGTCAGGTCAGTGTAACAAAAGTGTAAGCTAACAAGACCTAAAAAGTGGTTGCCTAAAGTCCTATGCCTTTTGTCACTCAGTAATGAATAAGTTAGCCAAAACTCAGGCCCCAGGCCCATAAATTAAGCGGATCATGAAGAGCTATGTACTGTTACATGAGTACCTCATTGGCTAGTATGCTTTTTTATACCTAAAGAAGAAACAAATAAAACATACATTGATCTGTACAATTACGGAGATAAAGGGAGAGGAGGGAGGGTGACAAAAAATTGGCTTAATCAAGCAAGATCTAAGCCAAATATCAATCAGTACATAGTACATAGATAATATAGGTAATCTGAGCGCACTGAGAGCCCTGATATCCAAGATCTAACAACTAGGTCAACTTGAGAGGTTCTAGATGTGTGTAGATCTACTATGGATGTATTATGGGCTCTGTTCAGTGAAATATCAGTAGATCAGAGAAAAAGGCACACCAATTCCTGTATCTGAGACTCTTGTGAGCAGAGCTAAGCTCTGTGCAGATGTAGGAAGTGCTGAGAGATGATGTTTGAGCTATCAGAGCTGTAGAAAGGGGACAGATGTCCTTACCAACCACCAAAGACAAGGGAAATGATGGGGGAAGGGAAGGAAGGAGCAGGAATGCGATTCAGAGGCTTTTCTGACGACCACAGGCCTCTGCACAGGACTCTGGCACCTGTGGGAGCCAACCACTGAATATACACACTGCTCCACCATCTGTCAAATCTTAAACTTGTGATATCTTGAGAACCAGTAACTCAAATCGTATAATTTTTGCACCATTGGATTCGCATTAAAAGACCGCTCATAATGATACCAAACATGTCCTAGAACAACTGACAGAAAAACTCTCTGGAGTTGATACAAGGATGTCAGAATTTGAATGGATCAAAGTGATCATATGATGTGAATGGCTCATCCAATGGCCTCGGCAAAGATTCCACTAGATTCTCCTCAAAATTCCTGTCAGAATGATATCCTAAAAGTCATGTGACAATGATGTGTCACACTGTAGGCTGCAACTTGAACTGTGAATAGCTCAACAGCAAAGGATGATATTGACAAGAGATAAAATGTGTTTTGAAGCTGGGGTTCAGCTTGTTCAAATAGTCTGTAGGCCAGATGAGAGACGCCTGAAGAATGCTGGAGGGAGGACAAAGCAGAGAGAGTTCATGTGCACCAAGGTGATGAACTGTGCTCTCTACTTGTCAAGATAGATCTGTTGTTTGCAGAGGCCTTCAGAAAGTCTCCTTACCCTTGGAATCCGCCTTCATGTCAAGCACAGGGACACTTGAATGGATCCAGCCACCAACCTGTTTTTTTTGCAAACAATCTCGACACCTTTGACACCTTTTTGCTAGAGCTCTGCCTCCAGCTTCCGGTTCACTTCTCAGAGTACAGAGAGCAGCGATGACACTGAGAAGATGCATTCATGAAGTAAGGGCTTCCTTTATCATGGTTATTGGCCACCACAGTATGACTTTCGATTTCCAGGGGAATTGGATGGTGCTACAAAGTAAGGAGAGATTGAGGTGGTAGGATATCCTCATGTGTAATGAGTTTTGCTGTCTTCTGCCGGAATCTCATCTCCATCTTTTGCCTTTTCAGTCACTTCCACACCATTATCTCCCCCTCCACTACAAATCCATAGCTCAAATCCGCAATTCCTATTTACCCTATCAAACCCAATTTCCTGTAGCCACTGTCCCCGCTAGTTCTAGCATACAGCCAAAACATCAACATTGACTTTGCCCCAATGCGCTGGAACACTCCAACAAATAACTGTCATTCCCAGAGGCCTCTGAGCACCAACTTTTGTCTTTGTCATCTTGTGTTCAACAACCTCAAGCTTAGACTCAGAGACACGTTAGTATGGCATCAATGCCCATTCGTCTTAAGACACCTATGTGTCATGATATGACTATGTTAGCATCTCGGCATGGGCGCATATATATAGCTGTAGTTACCCTGCCCTGATATTAATCTATACATCCACTGCTGTAGCTGGAATTCTCTCCGGTGCTGGCTTGGGTAGTCTTTTCATTGGATTGGTTGCCTAATTATCCACGTTAGCCGTGGTTAGCAGCGCTGCCTTCATTGGCCTTGTTGTGAGCCTGGTAGTCATCCCGAAGAACCTGACGTCCATGAATGAGGGTCCTCACTCGTGGCCTCCCATGAGACAAATGGAAGACAAGCCTTGCTCATCCTTCACCATGGAAGAAATTGATGCCATGAGAGATGGGGCATCATGGATTACATCCAATGCCAGCTCCCGGTGTGACTCTGTTTCTGCTTGGTTGTTCAATATTCACCACACACATCACAGCGGGCGACCACAGAGTGCGTCGCACCCTTCCGTTCCTGCTAAATGTTCCTACTGGTTCGGTTCTTCCACAATCCGGGTTGACACCATTCCCCTGGTTCCACCTCTTCCTTCTCTGTATGGTCCTTTATCTCCTACCTCGGAAAGTCTCTCTGAACCCAATCCATTCAGGCGCATGCCCTCTCCATTGCCTCAGCACCCTCCTGAATGACTAGATTGCCAGACTTCATGGTTGACCTTGTCTCATGGATCTCATGTGACGACGTTGGCATGGTCATTCCCTGCAACTCATGTGGACAGCATGCACAATGCCAGCACCACTAACTTGCACACTGCATTGGTTCCCACTACCCTAGTAGCTTCATCTAGGAGCTCAGGACACAGATATAATAATTATCTACTTGTTATTATAAGTAACTACATTGTATGATTATTTATTGTTATAACAAGACGGTATTAGGCTTAAAATCGGCCTAAGGCGTGTAACTGTACATTTTGACATTTTGTACACATTATACAATGCAATAAGAGAGTTATACAGAGCCCGAGCATGATAGCTGTTGCCAAGGCAAAGAACTTAACAATAATACTCAGCAAGCCGTGAAGGTACGCCCACAAGCATAGCCTAGAGCCAAGCTAGCGAGGATACCTGGGCTGCCCGGAGATGTAATGCTAGATCGTCAATCTAGTTATACCCAAGAGTGTATACTCTCTAAACTACAGGACATCTCGAAGCGGGATAAGTACTAAGCCAACAGGTTACTCGAGGGAAGGAATTATGAGGGAAGGCATCCCTCGCACTAAGACCCCCAACAAGCTATGTTAAGATGAGGACTTTACAGTCTATAACATTGGACCAGGACAATCCTGAGGAAACCATAGAGGTCTACTCACAGCACCAGTAGTAACCACGGAAAGCTATGCGCTGGGATAGCCTTGGCAAATCAAAACATTTGATCTTAGAAATCATACACAGGAGGTCTTATCCGTTAAAGCCGACTATCAGGAATCACTTGTACATACTCAGTGCAGTTGCTTGAGACTATCATAAGTGGTGTTGTTGGAAAGCTAGACAACAGCCCTTCTCGAGAGAATGTTAACTACACTGAGGATGGGCAGAACTATCCGAGGAGTAGAATGAAACTCATCCAAGGGAAACCGGCGGCGAGTGATCATGCAGCGTAAAGGTACTCCTGACCCCGGAGAATTGTGGAGTAATTGGAGAAACCTCGCTTGGATCAAAACACTTTAAAACTATGTTAATCCTCATGAAATCATATTTTACCTCTGATATATATCCAAGAATGGACTATTTCTTTATTGTGTGTACCATATATAGGCTGGAGTGTCCTTCCCAAGCCAGATTCCTCTGTCCCACTCTCTTTCCGTCTCTCTCCGTATCTGTTTCATCTATTTTTCATATTAAACTCTCTCTACTCAGTATATAAGCCAGACATATTTATTCAATAAGACAAGTTTCTTGCCCTTGACTTGACTGCTAAGACCAGTGCTCCGTAGAACGTCCCCATGGGATCAGTAGCATGGCGCCTCCTGACTTGGTTATCTTAAGAAAGTAATAATCACAAAGCCCATTTATATCTTGATTGAATTTAAGTGTGTAGAGTTCCCTTGAACTTTAGATCAACTCAAATCTAGTCACTTCCTTAGAGGGGATGGTTTCTAGTAAGGGATTATTTGGCTCCAGAGTGAGGGTTCCTTAGTTCACTTCTTCACAAAGTTAGACGAGCCACTAAGATTGTGGTACAAGTTCCTAGTGATTAAGTTCACTCACCGTGCGGTGGCGACGCAAAGCTTACTAATACTTCCCATCAGCTGCAGTGGGTGCGCGGCTACTATAGGACTAGGTTTCAACCCATAAGCGAGGTCAGATGGTGGGTAGAGAATATCACTGGATAACTGGAGAGTCAAGGGAATTGGATGAAACAGAAGGTGGGTGAACAAAAGAACAGTATCCTGTTTGACTGAGAGAAGGCAAGGACAAGCAGCGACAGCGTCAAAGAAAACAAAAGCAAATATTTAAGATAATGTGATTCATAACTAATATATTGACAACAGGAAGTGCACAAGTTAAGGCAAAGCTATTGGTAAGACTGAGAAAGATGAGAAAGAAACAGACTCACAAACAACACAGCTTGAGATAACAATGCTAGCTAACCATGACAAAACGACTCAAAGACAATTATCCTGGGAACAAAGTCAGTCTTCAAACACTAACAACCAGAGGGATGAATTCACCGGTGGAGTGGGCCAGAGTGGTCTGCTGAGGATACAGCAAGCAGGAACTGGGCTCGTAGTGACTAGAACATCACTGTATAACCTGAGATCTACTAATGACAACAGATCTACTAGGAGATGATACCACATGATTGACTAAGGGCAGGTCCGACTGGAGTACCCTACTCCACTGGGGGTGGGCCAATGATATGATGCATAGCTTCGGAACATCCAAGATCATACCATGGAATATGAAGCTTGTAGCAGCACAAAAAGGTCTCCCCACAGACAAACAAACCAAACTGGGATCCCAATGCAAAACAAGTCTGCCACTGAATCAATGTTGTCAGTGTATGCACCAATCAATGATGAATCAAGAGGAAAGTTGTCATTGACATTCTCTAGTCATGGAAGCCAGTACTTTAGCCATTTCGTCTGTGCATATGTCTCCAAAAAGACACATTGAAGACAGGCTAGCTGCAAGGAAACAATGTTAGGAGCACCCCGTAGCACAAGAAGCTTGTTCGATTGGTCTCTACCCCGCACAAGATACAAGTCATTTCTTGTGTTGTCAGGAAGCTTCGACACTGTATGTAACGCCTCCTCCCCATCTTGCCTGATTCCCTTCCGGCCGCGCCTTATGGTGCGGCCTTAACTTTTGTCGCATCGCGACTCTTATCTTATCTTATCTTACGATTAGATATCATTTCTATTCTGTTCATTTCGATTACTATAACTAGTTGAATTACATAAATTACTGTAGTTCTTCTACACTACGAGTACACAATTGCATAGCCTTCGACTCTTATCTTATCTTATCTTATGATTAGATATCATTTCTATTCTATTCATTTCGATTACTATAACTAGTCAAATTACATAAATTACTGTAGTTCTTCTACACTACGAGTACACAATTGCATAGCCTTTGTCGTGCTCTTTCGTGTGAACATAAGACTCTCGCCTAAGGGCGTTATACTTTTTTGAGCATCAAAAAATCTTTATTAAAAGATTGTGTGCACAAAACTACAAGAAGTAATAACTACTCAACTAGAATTATAAAGTAATCTAAACAATTATCACCACTCTTACTCCGCATCAAAAGCGCCAAGCAAAATCAACAAAAGTTCGATCACATGGACCAAAACAGGAACTCAGAGAAGTCCCAACGAGATGTGAGCAATCGCCACCCACAACATGGTGATGCCACGTCACCAATAAATTCACACGACGGTAGTCATAGTTTACGACTACCACCGTATGCAGGACAAAGTCCTGAAATTGAGCTGTCTAACGACAGGCAGAATGTAAGTGATGTCGAAGACATCCGTGAGCGTGCGTCGTATTCAGGAGGCCATGCAAGAACTATCGCAGTTCTATGGACAAGGTGCGCAAGCACTAAACCGTATAGCTACTGCGGTAGAACGTTGGTCCGGACCCACCTGAAGGTGAAGGTCTATTTGACAACCTTGAAACCGAGGTTGTAGAAGAAGGTGATTGCCAAAGCGATCCCTATAATAACTTTGGCGACTTTGTAACGATAAGGAAGAATCAAACTTCCCAAACGAACAAAACGCCAAATAAAGGAGTTCATGCAAATGAAAGCCCAGTCATCGACTTATCAAACTCGACAATGGGTAAATCAAATGAACCCCAGACGCTTCGTTACTCTCCAGTAATAAGGCAAAACATCTTCACAGGAAGAATGTCTCCGGCCCAAGAGGACCGAGATCGTTACCTACTCCGCCTACAATTAGTATACGGAAGAATGACCCCATCCAACGGACAGAGTCAACAATAGTGGGACCATTGAGAAATGAGTCCCTTATCAAAGCTCACGAAGCATTCATTCAAGAATTGAATGAACATTATCGTAAAAACCAACCATTGGTTGATGTTAGTATTCCTACACAAGGAATACAAACAAAACAATAGCACCGTCAGCACCGATAACGGTACGTATGGCGCAAACACAGACAACGACACAAGTCGTCCGTCAACAAAACACGCAAGGACCTGGTCCGAGCACAATGGTACTACATACAGTAGTACCACACGCACAACAACAGTTACCTCCGGTAACTCTTACACAGCAAGTACAAACAGTACCTGCTAAAATGAAGGCTTCTGTAAAGAAAGAGCCAATTACTACAGTGATCCCACCAGTAACAATACAACAAGCAGTACCACAAACAGTAGTACTACCAACACTGCCAGCTACAATAGTACAGGCATTGCCAATAGTAGTACCAACACCGGTACCACTGATAAATGAAGTACAGAATAATACTGCACTGACGGCGATAAGATCGCCTAGTATGCCGCTCCCGAACGGGATAGCGAACGATTGGGAAAGTCACGTAGCGATTCAGAGACAACACAACTATAGTCTCAGAACATCCGGTATGATACCGGATGCATTCCCTGACCAGATGGTAGGATTCAATGACGACGGCATCCCCGTCGACAAACTAACTACTCCACGAGAAGTTTGGGATCGGGAGTATAATAATACCTCCTCAAAACAAGCTCAATCGTCGCAACCCTACAAGGGTGGCAGAGTTAGGTATGCCTCCGGCACACCTGGAGATCCTGATGATAACTCCGACAGCTCTGACTCTAGCGATAGAGACAAGAAGCGTAAAGGTACGCCTTGGTCTGATGAATCATCAGACGATAACGACAAGGAGTCCAATTCTGACTCCTCATCTAACGATTCCTGGGTGAATTATATAATTCAGCCACAAGCAAATCTTAGTAAATCGCAACAGCGTAAGCTGCGACGAAAACTTGCAGCTAAACTGCGAGAGAAAACAGGGGATGACGAACATGTGCCCGATGGAAACACCAGGTACACAGAGTGTATCGACGTATGGTACGTCATGCAGTGGGGAAACCCGTCACAACTACAGACGGAGCTAAGAATATCAAGCTCCCAACGCCTGAGGCATACGATGGTACGCCAGATGTAGAAATTTCTCGAGAGATGGTTAGCCATCCTTCTCAGATGGATGGCTGTAAATTGTTATTGTGGTAAAGACCACGATAAAACACGCCTCCAGGTATTGGGGTTATTCCTCAAGGACAAAGCCCTTGATTGGTACAACGACGAAAGTCGATGGACCTCATAGGATCACAATATCCTGGAAATTTGAAGACGCCATAATAGGAATCTTTGATAGATGCGTACAGCATCTACAATACATCAAGCTGCTCAGCAGTTTGAACAAGTAATATACTCGCCCGCTAAAGGGTACAAGATTATCATGCCACCCTTTAAGATGGGCGGCAAGGATGCAGCAGCCGCCTAATTCGGCTGCGATGCGCAATCGATTCATTAATGGGTTACCCATTACGATACTGAAACATCTAGCGAACCAAGGCATTGTTCCAGAGTATGCTAAACTTCAGAACAATGGTCAAAGCGGTTACTAGACTCGAGGACAATCGTCATCTCGAAGATTACTATGTGACTTCACATAAGAAACCGAGCCCTGAAGACTCGAAATATATCACTAAGCAAATATGCCGTGAAGCAAAAGTACAACCAAGTGGTAGTACAGGACCATATAAATATGGTCCAGTGCTCGTCAAAGGACAACCATTTCAACTGGTGAAGCATCGTTTCTCCAATAATAAATCGAAGCTTGTACGCACTGAGAATACGCTCAGAAGCACGGGACATGTAACGAACTCTAAGAGTTCAAGACCTAAACCGTCTAGTGACGCAAGCACCAGAAAACTCTGCTACGGATGTGGCAAACTGGGACATTTTGCAAATGACCCTACTTGTGAACGATACGGGCAACCCCGCATGTATGTCATCCAAGAAGAGGATGAACAAGAGGAGATAGAATCTCCTCCCATAGTCGAAGAAGAGATTCAAAATGATGAATCTCCGAACATAACTGATCCTAATGACAAAGAATCGTCCAAAGGAGAATACACCCTCGAACCATACGAGGATGAATATGTCGGTCAACTATATGACAACGACGATGGCTTTAGCGACTACTATGGTTGCATAATGGAACCGGTTCAGACCGATCCTGAGGATTTTGAAAATCCATTAGATGATTGCGGACCACCGGTCTGCATAGAAGAGGATATGGATGATGATTTATTCTTATCCATAGATCCTCACTATCATTCATTTATAATGAATGAAGATCGGTTGACTGCTATCAGTCACCATGAAGACGAAGAACCAAAACCTGAAAAAGGTAAAGGTTTTCGAACTTCAAGTAAACAAATGCCGCGACCAAATAGAGGTCCAGCAAAAGATCGTCATCCAATGACAGCGATAGTAAATATCGGGGGAGTCGAAGTGTTTATGCTATTTGACTCCGGATGCACAATAGAGGCATTAAGCCCCTCGTTTGTTCGCATAGTGAACATAAAAGCTCATCAGCTAGCTGACCAGCATTCACTACAGCTAGGAACTGTAGGAAGTAAAGCCAAATTCAATTTTGGCACGAGTGTAAATACCTCCTATGGAGGTATTGATGAAAAAGTATACTTTGACATTATAAATGTTGATAGATACGATGCGATCCTAGGAACGCAATTCATGCGTAAGCATGGAATACAACTCGACTTCGATAAGGATGTAATCCTTATCAAAGGAAAGGTAGCACCATATCTTTCCATGGGGGAGGACGCAATGGAATTTGCGTGCCGAACCGCAATGAAAAAGGAAACCCTTAACGGGAAATTCCGAAGAACGGAAACGCAAGCTAGCAAAGAGTGACTAGCTGCAGTTTCAACTTCAAAGAAGTCGAAAAATAACAAAATTCCAATAGTGGAAATTGAGACGATAGTGGACAAAGAACATCTTCGTTCAGAATTACAACACTCCGCAAGGAGCTTTCCGCACCATTTCCCAGTAATACTGGAGAAATATGATGAAAATGATTCATCACAAACACCAAAAACAACTATGTTATCGGCAGAAGCCCTCAACAATTATGTCGAAGTCTTACAAGAAATATCTCGTGAAATGTTTCCCAAGAGTGTGCGCAAACAAGTTAAGCTTAGAGCTCAACGAGAAAAGGAGAAGGACAATTCTCCTGAATCCGAACCCGAATCAGGGGACAAGGAATTCAAGGCAGTTCAAGAGGACAGCCCAATAGACTTTTCCTCGCTACAAAAGCAAGGACCATTTACGGATGATCAAATACCGATGATCCACGTGATGATAATCGACGAGTATAAAGATATACTCGGGGGAGTACCAGAGGTACCTCCCACCACTACGAGAAATCAATCATCGAATTAAACTAATCGATGAACAACAGTGATATAATTATTATATGCCTAGGTGCCCAGATCACCTAAAAACGCAACTTACTGATAAAATTGGTAAATACACCAGATCAAACTGGTGGATACAGCAACCTGCTCCGCAGGCTGCACCTATGCTTTGTATTCCAAAGAAAAATGGTACACTACATACCATTATTGACTATCGTCAACGGAACGATAACAAGGTAAAGGATGTCACTCCTTTCCCTGACCAGGATAACATCCGAACGGATGTAGCCAAACATAAGTATTGATCCAAGATCGATCTTAGTGATGCGTACAAACAAATTCGTACTGAAGCAGGCGATGTGTGGAGAACAGCATTCGCCTGCATCTTCGGGACATTCGTCAGTAATGTCATGATGATGGGGGATTGTAATGCCCCAGCCACTTTCCAGCAAATGATGACATTCATATTTCGCGACGCTATCGGGAGATATGTACACACATATCTCAACGATATCTTTGTCTTCAGTGATACACTAGAAGAACATGTTAAGCACATCAGAGATGTACTTGATCGCCTTAGGAAGCATCATTTCTTCCTTCGAGCCGCTAAATGCGAGCTCTTCTCTGCTACAGTGGACTGTCTTGGACATTCCATAGACGATAAAGGTATCCACACGGATACCGACAAGATGGACAGGATTCGCGAATGGTGAACTCCGCATACGTTCAACAATGTACAATGATTCTTGGGGTTAGTACAATACATAGCCCCGTACATGCCAGATGTAGCCCAGTATACTGGACCACTGTCTATATGACAAGGAACAATGTTCCTTTCGTATGGATGCCAGTCCATGAAACGTGCTTTCAGCACATCAAAAGACTGGCAACCAAGGCTCCAATACTGAAGCCTATAAATACTAATAAAGACGAACCTATATGGGTCATCTGTGATGCATCGGTATCCGGCGTCGGATGCATGTACGGTCAAGGACCTACATGGCAACAGTGTAGGCCTGCCGGCTTCATGTCCAGAAAGTTTACTGCAGCGCAGCATAACTATAGAGTTTTTGAAATAGACACTCTAGCTATCCTCGAAGCTCTTCTCAAATGGGAAGATAAACTTCTTGGATATCGAATTCATGTGGTCACTGACCACAAAGCGTTAGAATTCTTTCTAACGCAACGAAAATTGTCCAGTAGACAAGCTCGATGGATGGAATACCTATCCAGATTTGATTTTGATATATGTTATATCAAAGGAATAAACAACAAAGTAGCCAACACATTATCGCGCTACTACGAATCTGATGCGACGATGGTATTGGTGGCCACGGGTCAATGGCAACATTGAAGAATTCTGCAAGTCTTGTGAGACTTGCCAGCAAATTAAAACAAGCAATCGCAAACCAATAGGTTTGCTACATTCGCTTCCGATCCCCACGAAACCATGGGAATCAATTGGAATGGACTTCATAGGTCCATTCCCAGAATCGCAAGGATATGATTACCTGTGGGTAGTCATTTGCAGGATGACTTCACGAGTACACCTTATACCCGTGAAAACAACGATAACTGCATCGCAATTATCATGGATCTTCGTAAAGGAGATCGTGAAATTACATGGACTACCTAAGTCCATCGTCTCAGACAGAGACTCGAAATTCATGTCACAATGGTGGCGTGAAGTACACCACTTACTAGGAGCAAAGCTCCTAATGTCTACATCATTCCACCCCCAAACGGATGGAATAACTGAATGAGTAAATCGTTCAATTGGTCAAATCTTACAGTCAATGGTCGAAGCAGACCAAAAAGACTGGGTAGAAAAATGCCCAATGATGGAATTTGCATTGAATTCCAGCGTAAACAAGAGCACAGGGTATGCTCCCTTCAAGGTAGATGGAGGGTACATGCCATCCATGGTTTGCGAATACCC
Organism: Rhodocollybia butyracea; assembly: GCA_015501585.1. Taxonomy (NCBI): domain Eukaryota; kingdom Fungi; phylum Basidiomycota; class Agaricomycetes; order Agaricales; family Omphalotaceae; genus Rhodocollybia; species Rhodocollybia butyracea. Next base: position 117,630 of record JADNRY010000170.1, on the reverse strand, counting down.
GAGCGATGCAAAAGTCTCGCCGGGTGTACGCGAATTCACAGATTGTGCCCTTCAGCACCTCTCTGATGCCCACGATAGTCTTATTGAGGCAAGGGTAAAACAAAAGCGTGGAATACACAATAACTTCCACGCATTGCTAATACGCAAGCATCATCCTAACGATGATGCATTATTCCCTATGCGCTCTGTAGCAGAGCCATACGATTTCGGCGAACCATCCACAGTGGAATTGTTAGTTGATGAAATAATCGGACATCATTGGGATGGCGGAAAAATACTATTCCATATTAAATGGAATCTTGGTGATACCACCACAGAACCGTACACAATGTGTAAGGAACTAGTCCCTCTAGATAGATATCTAGAACTTCAAGGCGTCAACGACTGGCGACGACTTCCACGGACGACCGGTTAGGTCTCCATTCCAATCAAAATATTCTATATAATAGAATCACACAGAAGCAACGGCATCTGCTTCTTTTAGTAAAAGATTGCCCCGACAATCACATTTGGTGGCTGTACCTTATGTACAACCACAATCGGGCAACACCTCATGTCGTGCCTATAAAAAGGGAAAGAAAAATTTATCTTTCCCAACTTACTCTTTCACCATCATGGAGAAAGACACACTGTCGAAAGACAACGAAACACCGTCGCTGCCTCGGCAGCAACAACAACAAAACAATGGCGCTGGGCAACCAGCGCTATCTCCATCCTCTATACCGGCTCAACTGAGCAATCAGTTGATACCTAATCAACGAACAGTTGGCGTGTCGACGAACCCGCCAGCACAACTTGTGTTTGGCACAGCGAACGCATATCCTGCTGAACCAGCGGGATTACAACAAGCCAGTAACATGGCAGGTACGGGGTCATCATTGATGGCCTTCAACCAGGTATCCAACAACGTTGGACACCAGTTATCGTGGACATTCCACCCTAATATAGGGTGTCGTCTTCACGAGATTTTGAACATGGGGATTTGTCCTCATTGCCAAAACTTCCTCCAGCATTCGACAGAGGAATTCGTTATGGCGGACCCTAGTTGGACCGCCGCTGGTAACGCTCAAGAGGAGTACTACCGGCAACACCATCAACACAACGTGTCGAACAACGAAAATGAATCAGCGGTGCAGCTGGCTATCCAGCTTGGCACCGCTAGCCGTGACTTATTGTCTCTTACGAGACGGTATACTGATTTACAGCGCAACTACAATGACGCAGCGTGCAAAATTCGCAGCCTCCAAGAGAGGTGCGACAGATACTCAGACAAGTTGGAAGGATACCGCTGGTATTCATCCACCAGACATGGTCATGGCTCTCCTTGTTATGAGGAGGAAAGCCAGTCTGGGAAACAATGAAGCATAGAAGGTCCAGCTTCAACCGTATTCTCGTCTAACGACGACTCAGTGTCATTTGACATTGATAGTAGCGCAGGTCCAATGGACCTGGATCCATCAACGACAGGAGCACCTGCTCCGTCTTGTTCCTACGCAGGAGCGGTACTTAGTACCAATCCTGCTTCGTCTTCTACCATTCCTCCTGAAGCTCAGGAGGACGCTCCGGCAGTACTGCCAGAACTCCCTCATTGAAGGAGTGATGGTGGCTACTTTGCCACCGATGGCTGGATTCGCTACAGCGAAGATGCCAATCTCGTCGAAGTCAATGACAACCAATGACTTCCCATTTCTTATGGGATTCACACCGCTCACGAGGCTACCCTTGCTAGAGCAGAAAATCTTATATTCCCGGCTAACAGCAGAAGTCATCTGGTATCTTCGGATACTTCGCGAACCCACGTTCGCGAGTAGACATGGATACAACACCTCACGGCGTTGGACCCTATACCGGGTTTTAGACCAGGAAGTCCAATCCCTCCGAAGAGGAGATCTAACTCACATAAGTGAGTTACAACAAACTCTGCTTGTCAACTGGTTTGAACCAGTTTTCATATCGATTGCCCGAACTGCTAAGCAGGACAAGGCTGCTGGCATCACTGCTGGCACTCTGGATGGAGAAAACTCCGTCCAAAAGAAGAAACAAGGGAAAGGCCGTATGAAGCCCGCCCCTGTAGGCTGGTCCAGCAGTACTGCTGCCAGACCCTCATCCATTCGAATGGCTCCTGCGGGCACTGCACCGCCGTCCCGACATGGTACGGCTGATGCCTGGGCGGCATATCTTGTCACCCCACAAGGGTTGACCGCACAATCTTAACACATCCACCCATGGATGCCTCCACAATGGGTTCATCCACCAATAGAACCAGTGGATCAAGACTGTATGGTTGCACCCACTGCTTGATCTAAATAGTGAACTTGAAAAAAAACTGTATGTAGTGAGTGGTATACAGCGACGATTAGACCATTAATTTAAGCGCCCAGGCGTTGCTGTGAGCTGTCTACAATCAAAATAATTTCTGCCACTAGCAATTGACTACTATAGTGTGTAAACACTTATTGTCTAATGTACTACTAATGATTGTAGGTATTTATTATGGTTATTTATTGTTTATACTGACTTGAATTAATGCTTAAGTATGTGACTGTGATGGTCACTGACTTACACACAAGTCATTTTTAGGGTTTAAAGATGGGGGAGCACCCACGGTGGGTGCATCCATGGTGGTACCATCCACCATGGGTACTCCCATCAGAGGATGGTACCACAGCTATTTTCAATAGGGTGGATGCATCCAAGGTGTGGTACAACTCCAAGATTTAGGCCTTATTAGGGTAATTCTTGACATAGGGTATTTACCCTAATATGGGGCAATGGGGGGCTGCCTGAAGTGCTGGAAGCCTGTCCAGATTTTTGTTCCAATTGTTCTAGTTCTGGGTCAAATCTAAACTCTCGACCTGAGAATTACCTGCCAGAAACTGCGTCATAACCAATGTCACATCTAGCTTCAGCATATTTGTAACTCACAAGGGGACATCCGTTTTATCAAGAAATGGGTAAAACCCATGTGCCGAGAATAGCTCGAGTTTATTGAATAGTAGTTGGATATCAAACATCCAGTTCACCAAGTGGATCTGTTCCGCGGTTGTAATGGGCCAGATTTGCAAGGGATTGTGTTGAAGCCACAGTTTCTTCAGCATGACAGGCCATTGAGACCCTTGTTCAGCGCGGAAGGACTTCACCATTATCTTGTTCACCTCAACAGACACTTCCTGAATCCCGGGCCATTTTTTGAGGAAGCAGAAGACCAATAAATTGCCAGATAGGATATTCGCTCGGTTTTTGTTCCTTCACTGCATACAAATGATGTCCAAGGATATTATGTTTAGGTTGGAGGGGGCAGCTCGCACGTCGGGGTCATTGACAACACAACTCCGGAAATGAATTCATAAAGGGGAAGAAACGGCAGCAGCGAATGTAAAAAATAATGGCTTGAGATAGACTTGGTGGAGATACAGTGTATCCAAGTGAATGTGAGTGTTGAAGATGTGAGGGAAGATTTTCCATGCGAACAGAAAGGCTGCTACCACCCACTTGTGATCAGGATTATGGCACGGTTGCTCCTCACATTTGCAAACGTAGAGGCCCAAGGCTCCCAATGCCATAGCACTCACATGGTGTGAGCCATTCCACTGATCATCTTTCCAGGATAACATATTCCTCAAATCAAGGTTGTGCTCAAACTCCACACATTGGTAGAGGAAAGGCAGACCAAAAAACCAAAAATCTGAGCAAGTCCACATGAAGTTAAGCAAATTGCGATAGGAGCAATCTAGGTCTTGTCTGCGACCGTAGTAAAGTAGACTTGCAATGCAAGTCCAAATTTCGACTGGTAAGAGCTTGGTGACTGGACCCATCCGAGATAGAGTAGTGGTAGTGGTGCGCTAAGAAAGAGGGAAAAAAAGATCTATGAAAATCATATATTGGGACTATTGTGTGCAAGACTTACAGCACACTCACTACTTAGATATTCCACAGTTGGCTACATGTTCAGAGCGCCATTATCATAAGAAGATGTTCATTTACAATAAAACAAAGAACAGGGTTTTCAAAAATAGTGATATAACTTATAAGAGGACTATAAGTAAATGAAAGCTAGGATGATTAACATTCAATAGTGCAATGTAACTTGTCAATTGATCACGATCAGTACCTTAATTTTGAGTTCATCATCTGGCTCTTATCCAGCACCTTGTGGTGCGGCTATATCCTCAATGAAAACTGTAACAGTCTTCTGAACAATGAGGTCGATTATGCACACTTAAGATCGGCATTTAATAAGTAGTATGTGGGCGGGGTTGGGTACGAGTTCTTAGACTGCTTAGAACTTTCAACTCAGAATGCAAGAAAGTACATAGAATTATTCAATATCAGCGGACAAATACAGCATACAAAAGATTTACCAAACGTGAGGGAAAATAACTATACACTACACTACATACGCGACCAGATGAGGCTGCCATTGAGGTATAAATCTCTCGCCCCCACAGACCAGCTCTTATTTCCTAGAACCCGCCGGATGTCCCTCGTATACGACTTGTTGTGTTGATAGTTGTCTGCCGTTGTGTCCAGCGTGCAGAGCAATGGGTGATCTTGGAACAGATAGTAGACTGTATCAGCCTGATAACCAATGTCAGTAAGTAAACATTACAGAGAGGGAGAATACTTACTGATATGTGACTGCTGTTCATAGAGTTCAAGACCAGCTTTGTCACGTTTGGAAAGTGTACCAGAAAATCCCACAATGCCGTCTCACAGTCACTCAACTCTGGAATCGTGACTGTGATTTCTGTAACTGTAGGCAGCCATTCTGGAAAGTTATCTCTTAACCTCTTCGGATTGCTAGCCCAATCATATATACCATGTCTGGGTCAGATCTAGCCTCTCAACTGTCGAATCCTCCGCCAGAAACTGGGCGACAGAAAATGGCAGCTCCAGCCTTGCAGTGTTCATAGCTCACAATGTAAGATCTGTTTTGCTGAGAGGGGATTCAAAGGGAAGGCCGAACATCGAGAAGGATTCCAGGTTGTTGATCACCAGCTGAATGTCAAAAATCCAGATAAAATAGTGTATGATGTCCTCTTTTGTTTCAATCCAGTTATCTGTGGAACTATGTATAACAGTAAGCTTCTTCAACATCGTAGGCCATTGAGATCCTCGTTTAGCGACTATATCGCGCATGGAGGGCTAGGTTATCCAATCCGGGTTTGGTTTAGAATACAGCATCATTATCATCCTCTTGGTCACCTCAAGAGACAACACCTGAAGCCGTGTGCATCTGCAAAGGAAAGAGAATTGTGGTGTATAACCAAGTTAGACCATTGGCCAGGATGTGTTGCACCAATGCGGAGACTCTATCTTCAGGTCAATTATGTTCAGAGTGGAGGGGGTGGTGCAAATATCAGGGTCATTCACAAGACAATCCCAGAGATGTATACGGAGAGGGGTTGAGACTGACATGGTGAATGTGAAGAATGATTTCTCCATATAGATTTGGTGAAGATGGAGGGTAGTGAGGTGGATACGAGTATCAAAGAAGTCAGACAAGGTCTTCCACATGCTCGGCAGGAAGTCTTCCCCCAATTCATGACAGCATTCATCATCCTCTCCACATCCGCTGCAAAGGTACTTTGTGAAGGGGCCCAGTGCCACCACCTTCACCAGATGAGATCCATTCCATTTCCTTCCTTTCCAAATGGACAACAAGCGGAAATCCTGTTTGTAGATGAATTCTATGCAGCGGTAGAGGAAGGGGAGACCTATGGACCAAAGCTCAGAGCAAAACCGCATAAAGTTAAGCAGGTGCTGGTGAGAGTAATGTACCCCTTGCCTGCATCTGTAATACAAGAAGCCTGTGATTTGGGTCCAAACTTTGGCAGGTAGCAGCTTGGTCACGGAGATGCAGGGCTCAACAACTAGTTCAAGCAAAGCGCCACAACCCAGATGGAGAAAACATACCCCAGTCCACTTGAACCGCCAATAAATCAATGTCTTGGAAGTCTTGCGAAAATGAATCCGGGATTCGGTTGACATCTGCTGCTAAATCCATCTATAGTATAAGAGTACACGGCGGTGAGGAAAGAGAGAGAAAATGTGCAAAAATGAAAACAGATCATATTCAAATTTGGAGTTCTTGGCCCAATTTGAATCATTGGAATTGATTAGTGTCATATTCGAGCAGTACTTCATGGTAGTAGCTGGTAGTGGTTTAGTTGGTGGCCTATGCCTTTTGTCACTCAGTAATGAATAAGTTAGCCAAAACTCAGGCCCCAGGCCCATAAATTAAGCGGATCATGAAGAGCTATGTACTGTTACATGAGTAGGTATAAAAAAGCATACTAGACAATGAGCTAAAGAAGAAACAAATAGAACATACATTGGTTTGTACAATTACAGAGATAAAGGGAGAGGAGGGAGGGTGACAAAAAATTGGCTTGATCAAGCAAGATCTAAGCCAAATATCAATCAGTACATAGTACATAGATAATATAGGTAATCTGAGCACACTGAGAGCCCTGATATCCAAGATCTAACAACTAGGTCAACTTGAGAGGTTCTAGATGTGTGTAGATCTGCTATGGATGTATTATGGGCTCTGTTCAGTGAAAGATCAGTAGATCAGAGAAAAAGGCATACCAATTCCTGTATCTGAGACTCTTGTGAGCAGAGCTAAGGTCTGTGCAGATGCAGGAAGTGTTGAGAGATGATGTTTGAGCTATCAGAGCTGTAGAAAGGGGACAGATGTCCTTACCAACCACCAAAGACAAGGGATATGATGGGGGAAGGGAAGGAAGGAGCAGGAATGCGATTCAGAGGCTTTTCTGACCACAGGCCTCTGCACAGGACTCTGGCACCTGTGGGAGCCAACCACTGAATATACACACTGCTCCAACATCTGTCAAATATTAAACTTGTGGTATCTTGGGAACCGGTGACTCAAATCCTATAATTTTTGCACCATTGGATTTGCATTAAAAGACCGCTCATAATGATACCAGTGATGTTCTAGAACCACTGACAGAAAAACTGTCTGGAGTTGATACAAGGATGTCAGACTGTGAATGGATCAAAGTGATCATATGATGTGAATGGCTCATCCAATGGCCTCGGCAAAAATTCCATTGGATTCTCCTCAAAATTCCTGTCAGAATGATATCCCAAAAGTCATGTGACAATGATGTGTCACATTGTAGGTTGCAACTTGAACTGTGAATAGCTCAACAGCAAAGGATGATATTAACAAGAGATAAAATGTGTTTTGAAGCTGGGGTTCAGCTTGTTCAAATAGTCTGTAAGCCAGAAGAGAGACACTGAAGCATGCTGGAGTTAGGACAAAGCAGAGAGAGTTCATGTGCACCAAGGTGATGAACTGTGCTCTATACCTGTCAGGACTGGAGTGTGGACAAAGCAGAGAGAGTTCATGTGCACCAAGGTGATGAACTGTGCTCTCTACTTGTCAAGATAGATCTGTTGTTTGCAGAGGCCTTCAGAAAGTCTCCCTACCCTTGGAATCCGCCTTCATGTTGAACAATTAACTTACTATAACTTAGTGGATCCAGGGATACAGGGCTGCACGAACACGAAAGACCAGGATAATGAGTACACACCATGGCCCAGGGTATCTTTCCTTTCCAGGAAAATGTCTGGGAAAAGCTGGTGGATTTTTGATCTTTCACAACAAATTTCCTTGATAAAAAATATCTTTTATCCCCTTTGTAATTAGTTCATTTTAATTTACCTCTTTCTCATTGGAAATTATGTCATTTTCTCGGCTGTAAAAGAAATCGGGAGATGATCGGAAATGGTTTTTTGGCCTGAAAAACCATTTCCGATCATCTCCCGATTTCTTTTACAGCTGAGAAAATGACATAATCTCAAATGGGAAAGAGAAAAATTACAAGAAAAAATTACAAAGTGGATAATAAACATTTCCCAAAATGGAAACTCTTGGTGAAAGGAAATTATTCCCACCCCTTTTCACAGTCTTTTTCCAGCAATGGAAAAACACCCCGCCCCATGGTGACATTAGACTGGTATACAGACAGAATTGCAAGACTATTTACATATTTAATTACACACCAACATAGCTAATTGTCCATTGTCCGAGGCACAAAACATCAGCGTCGATCTTCCACAAACTGACACAATGCCCAGTTTTAAAACATAAGAGAAGGCAAAGATCACATGTTAAAGACTTACTTTTGGAATGACCTTGTGAAAAAGGAGATGAGAAGTAGCAGAGGTAGAATGCTTTGAGACCGTAGCGTATGGTCAGTTGAGATGGTCGCATTAGTGGTTGAGAGAGTTAGTGACCGTGGGAGTAAATGGTGATCGCGTTTATCAACGGAAATCGGGCCGTGGAAGCTCGCTATTGTATTCCTATAAGTATACAATGATCTATTCTATCATTTCATCAGAGGAGTTAGCCCTCGATGAACTGTGTATAGATGTTACCTCACTCTCCTCGCTCTACTGACCTATATTCCAGTGAGCGGGAAGATTGATGACTGGCGGAGCCCAATAAAATTCAGCAACTGTTTCAGGGATATAGTAAGAGAAAGGGTCATAAGGAGACATACGCGGATAAAGTAATTGGAAGGAAAATGGCATGCGCTGGTGGTAGAACCAATCCCGGAATACATCTTCAAGCTCTGCCTCCCAGGTTGGTTTTCTCGCACCAATGATAGCAGAGCGGAAACTCCAAGCATCCGTCAATGGCCTAAGGTGATCATTAGTCTAAGGTTAGGAAAAAGAGAGTCCAAACATTACTTGAGCAAGCGCATCTGTGAAGAATGAGGCCGGGAGATCTTTGTCAAAGTCTTCATGGCTTTTCTTGACTTTTCGTTGAGTGATCTAATAGTTTGAAAATGGTTTGATTATCAAATGCTAGACATCTGGAATAGAAAGCTCACATCTAAGTTCCTGCTGATCACACTCTGCAAGATAGAATCTCGCTCTACCACTTGTGCGGGAGAGTCGGGAAGCATTTTGAGGGACCAGGGTCCACCGTTTATGGAGGTCAGCTTGGAAGTTCGGAGATTCACTGGTAATTGGGAGACTGCAAGTCTTCCGCTCTTGAGATACTCTGGGTAGTTTTGCTCCGGTAGGTAATCTTCGGGGAACAGACAGAGCCACATTCGTGTAATGGTAGTTAGACACTGGTCATGCTGGCCTTGCGTTGAAGCCATACACCATGAAGGCAGGAGATATTTTTCAAATGACTTGCACCCTCTGAAGCCTTTGGAGAAGTTGAAGAATCTAGGGGAGATAGTGGAATTAAGGATGTAAGCGGATGGGGGCATATGAGTTTTAGGATCAGTGTATTCATTGTCTGCAGGATGAGGCTAAACGTAGATAATTCTAGTGTTGTGCCGGCTGGGGCCCGGCTCAGAAGCCCCGGCTACGGCTCAAAAGCCCCGGCCAGGGCTCATCAAAAATCCGAGCTGGGCCCTAGCCCCCACGAAGGGCCGGCTCAAAGCCGGCTCAGGCTCAGGCCGGGGCCCAAGCGCTTAAGAGACATGTCTTGAGGCGCTAAGCTCCCTGTCCTCGGTGGACTCTACACCATGATACTTTTGGCTTTCTGGTTGCTTTCTGAGTGTGTGCAGGTTATACACCTGCTTTTTGAGATGATTTAAATCTGTAAGGCCAATTCAATACATTCATCAGATAGGTGGAACAAATTGTTTGACACTAATGGAGCCTTTTTTCAGCCTGGTTAATATCTCTGGAAACCATGAGTGTAAAATTGGGCATAAGTGATGATACATGTAGTGTAATTTTTGGCGTGCTGCTCTATGCTTCATTAAGCGCTGAGCTCCGGCTCAGGCCCCGGCCCAGGGCTTTGAGAATTCTGAGCCGGGCCTTGAGCCCCCCTGAGCCGTAGCCGGCACATCACTAGATAATTCAACACTTGGAAAATCTGGGGACAAAAAATAAGAGCTACCAGTGGACCAACAGGGTCTCGGATATACCATCGCTCCAAATCGAGCTTGCACCTTCGAAGTCAACAAACATCATCTTTGACTTGGGCATTGTTGGGCATAATGGGGAATGATAAAAACCAGCTCCAAGATCAGGGATGTATGTCAGTCTAAAATATCAACCCAGACCAATGCAGTTCCACAGATGGACAGCTGCCGGGGCCCGCAACACGGATATGGCCGTATGTGTGGGAGTCTCATTGGATACTGGTGAAACCCAGACTTTGCCAATTGGAAATCCTTGCCGCATCTAGTAGATAGGATTCCATCAAGCGTCATTGGGAGAAAGGCAGATAGCAAGGTGCTACAAAAGTACTAAACACATGGAAAACAGCCTATGAATAATAGCCCAGTGGTTGGGATTATAAGCCATACATACACTAGTATCTCTTGATTTTAAGCGCCGGGCTGACCCTATAATGTAGATCAAGCGCTGATGGGTTTGATGGATCGGCTGAGCGTAGATCTATAGAGGGGTTTTGGAGTGTAGCAAAAAAAAATGTTCTGTTTCATGAGCAACCATCATTGGCTGAAGTGTAAACGCATCACTAAAGAGGAGAGTGGGCGAGAAGTCGTGCTTGAGTGCTTAGGACAAAGGAGGAGGTGGGCTATCTTTGGGAGGAGATGAGAAGAACATTGGTGACATTGCAGTGGCAGGCCAACAAATGGACATGCAAAGCAAGCTGGAGGTCACCCACTGGCGAGATTTCGCAGGAGCTTCAGGAGGGACTGAATGCCTATGCAAAGAAGCAAGCCAGGATATAGGAAGGACTGAAAGGGAAGTTTACGAAGATTTGGCAGCAACCACTGACCAAGAAGGATTCAATGGAGGATCCAGAGGAGTATGGGCTTTGGATGGTTTTGGGTTTAAGTGGCGGAGGCGTTGAGGGCAAGGATGGAATAGATGATTTGGGAGGCGGGGACAGTGAAAGTGAGGGCGATGCAGGTGGCAGGCCAGGGGAAGATTAGAGCGATGAAGATCTGGGGTTTTGCTGAATAGGGTACGAATACTATATTTAGATATGGGTGGATTTATGCTTTTCATTATTGTGATAACGAACACAGCATGTAATGCTTTGGCACAGTGGTAATGCATTGGACTTGACTATTACAAATATCTTACCTTGCACAGATTGGCTTTTTTGGATGTGGGCCAGTTGATGATTTTCTGCAAGAGAAGTTTAATCTCACTGCCAATGGCTTCCTTGACTTGTGGAATGCTTTCGCATGTAGCCATGAGAAGAGTACGTGTGGATTTCTTTTTCAATATCATTCTCTTACTAATGTTTGCAGTGGGCTCTAGAGCTCCTTCTTTAGGGGAGATGGCCAAGCACACAGTTCATATCATACTGCAGTCCCTTCTTAAGTCACTGATCTCTATTTTGTTTCTTGCTGCTAATGCTGCTTGACAAATATGTGAAATTACTGGGTCTAACAACACCGTGATGTCTTATAGCAACTTTGAAAATGCTATCAAAGTTGGCTATAAAGTCACTGCTGTAGGATGGCCAAGGAATGTTGATCATGTCTCACCTCAATCGCTCACTAAGGCTGATCTAAAGATGTCCACGAGTCCAAGTGCCACGCAAGTACCCGCAGGTAGGAGCCGTGGGAATACTCGCAGGTATCACTACCCACGGATCCGGGTATCCGCTTCCCACGGATCACAGCGGGTCACGGGTATCACTTCAAAAAAATTAAGCTACTTGCAGATACTTGCAGGTACTTGCAAGAAGCCAAAAGCACCTTGTGGGAGGGCAAGAATATTTTTTTTTCGCACAAATAAAGGCTGAAATATGCTCTCTTCTATGCAATAGACCTTGTTTGAGCAGCTCATATGTCCACCTAGCATGTAGCAAGTTATAAGTGGCTATATACACTATCGTACACTATGATGAATATAGTCTCTTTTTAGCTTCTAGACTTGTACCAGTCAAGGACTACTGTTCTCTACCTACATCATGCTCTATTCTATGCACTAGGCACCTACTGAGTATCTCACACTCATACCTTGCATGTAGTAACCATTTTATTATTATTGTAAGTACTAAATACTTCCAGATACTCACAAGTATCTTGCGAGTACCTGTGTTGGCTGAGATCCACAAGTACCCGCAAGTACTTGTGTTAAACTACCTGCGGATCCGGGTATCCGTTTCCCACGGATATATACGGGTCACGGGTAGCCCCTTGAGGCCCACAAGTACCCGTGCAACGGATCCGGGTACTACTTGACCCGGGCTCGTGGACATCTTTAGGCTGATCAGTTCTGCACACTTTACATGGCATGGAAGGAAGGGGTTGCACATTGGCGAAAACTTTCGGCATTAGAGTATTGGTCCCATGTTGATGAGCAGAAGGAAGATCCCATTGATAAGCCTAGGAAGCAGCGTTCAGATGCTGGAGGTAGTCACAAGAGGCATTGCATTGTAGATGAGGCAAGCAATGAGGAAGAAGAGAAGAGGCCGTTGAAGAAATCAAAGTCGAAAAAGTAGAGCCGTCTAATTGTCTCTGAAGCACTTGAAGGAAAAACTTGCAGGGAACCTGGGAAGGGAGCAGCGCAGAGGGAGGGAATCAAGGGGGCAGAGTTCTAAGACAGTTTGTGAGGAGGGGATGAAGGAGAAATCCAACATTTGTCCAACAACATGAGCGTCAAAGCCTCGAGTTGCAAAGACTAAAGTGGGTCCAGCGATGGCAGATGGGATTGAAGATGATGATGACAATGATGCCTTTGACCCTGATGATTAGAGTATACTTTGCATCGCTGGCTGCACCATATTTCTTACCCTCACAATCTTGATAATTCATACTTATATACTTTAGTTTAACTACCAATATCATTCTGCTGTTTTTGTTGCTATTATCCTAAGTCAGGGCCTGTTCTGCAACACAAATCTCAGATTTTGTCTCCATGTAAACGCGTGTGCTGTCAGATGTTTCTTCTATGTTGAGGTCAACACCCCGCTCGATGCTCAGACATGCCCGCCGCTCTCAAATGTAGTTTTTACTTCAGGTTTCACTCTTTAACAATAATATACAATTACATTAAACTTGAAAGATGATGACCAGAACATGTTGGTCACTAGGTGGCATTGTTGAGAGTGGTCCAGACGACTTGCGAGACAGTGAGAGGAACGTCTGACATGTCAGGGCAGGAGTTATGTCATTTCCAGAGTAATGGCGACCGGCCAGCTGATCCAAACATTTTATATACACCTCTGGCAAAATCACACAAAATCCGGATTCGTGTTGCCAAACAGGCCCTTACCAATTAGCGCTATGACATAATGTTGTCCTTTTCCTGCAGTGTTCATATTCACACTAAACAGGGGACGGTCATGCCGGCAAACACCCTATGGCTCTCCTATAATGTAATGTAGGGGGTTCTAACCATAACCTGCATTAAAATTTAGGGCGGGCCTAACCAAGCACCTTCTAATCCCCCTTAACCCTACCTATAAGACACCTAAATGAATTTTTTCTGGGTCTAATAAGAGGGCTTAAGAAATATTTAGTACTCACAGATAAACATTGTTAGATATATGTATATCTTAGTAGCAATACCTTTCTAAGTACACAGTAGCTATACTAAAGCTTATTATCTTAGTAGCAATACTTTTTCTAAGTACACAGAGGGTTCACATAGACTAGTAAGGGCCTGTTCGGCAACACAAATCCAGATTTTATGTGATTTTGCCAGAGGCGAGATTTTGAAGACTTATATAAAATGTTTGGATCAGCTGGACGGTCGCCATGACTCTGGAAATGACATAACTCCTGCCCTGACATGTCGGACATTCCTCTCACTCTCCCGCAAGTTGTCCCGACCACTCTCAACAATGCCACCTAGTGACCAACATGTTCTGGTCATCATCTTTCAAGTTTAATGTAATTGTATATTATTGTTAAAGTGATTTTATTTCTCTATATTGTCTAAGCAAGTGAAACCTAAAGTAAAAACTACATTTGAGAGCAGCGGGGTGTTGACCTCAACATGGAAGAAAAGTCTGACATCACACGCGTTTACATGGAGTGCTCAACTGGCTGACCTGAGTAATACTTACAAATGCTTGATGGCTTTTTTATATGGTGGCAATATCTGGCAAAATCCCAACAAGATCTGGGATTCATGTTGCCGAACAGGCCCTAAACTATTTGAACACCTCCCACCCAATTTTTTTGTTCAGCCGCTGTATGATATCGGTTGCCAGTTACACAGAAGCTGCGACAAGTGGGGCGTTCTTAAGTCTTACATGAATTGCATGACTTTCGTGGTCTCTATTTTCCATGCTTTCAGACATCAGTGGCCATGCCAGATAGTCTATCACTCCCGCAAATATCTTGGGTATGGCTTATGTGAGGGTGAGGGCCTGAATGTCTTTGGCATAAGGGCAGACAAAAAATCAAGGAAAGTCGACAGTCGAGAAAGTGATACAACTATGCAAGAGTTGGGATGCGGTTCAGGGACATGTGGTGTTGAAACTAGATTACCGCTTATGAGTCGTATCTAATCAGTAATGTGAGTTGACTAGACGCACTTGCTATACGATCGATGAACTGTCGATATATGCTATGTTGAAACTCACCCTCAAACACTAGACGCAGCCTCTACGCAGGTTCGTATAGATGTAGTCAATTATGCCATTCGCTATTAGTCTTATGATACATAGCTTGTACGCTGCCTTGCAGTACCTATGAACAATACCTATAGAATTACCATACGGACTCCATCTTCTAGGGTACATTATGCACATGTATATGCACTATGTTTAGCAGTACGACTCAAGTAGACTCATACATTGTTATAGGGTTTATTATATTCTGTAGTATAAATACTGTAGATATTTTCCTGTAACAATAACCAAGAATCCTACTATTCGTCTGGACACTTGTTCTGCTCTCAACAAGCACTCTTACAACTCCTGTAACATCCTTACACTCTCAGGTGAGTATGCTGTTGACCTTGTGTTGACTGACCGCTGTTTCTACATGTGGATGAGCTCAGAAGCAGGATTATTGATATCTCCAGTAACATTGGGAGATTGCGATGGTGAAACACATTTACGAGTACACTCCAGGTTCAGTCAAGCAGAGGGATCCAAGTATCGCTGAGCTCACCCACCGGTATAACAAGCTTTGCAATGACATGCAAAGGCTACTCCAACTGAAGACTCAAGCCCCTAGGAACTCTGTTGCACCACTGAAAATTGAGATGGAGGGGTTATTTGATCTTGACATCGATGATATCTGGTTAGATATCAGTCTTGGTTATGAGGAACAGGATGACACTATTCCTCTACTTTGGTTGAGCAACAACCAAGTGCAGAGAGGTATTTGTGCGCTCTTAGATCAAGACCACTGCCATGAAGACTGGGTCTGCATAGTTAGGCAAACAAAACGCAATGCAGGAGTGGTTTAATGAGGAATGGCAAGTTGTCCATGCATCAATGGAGAGAGGTAAGTCATAGCAATTGTCGGTTTCACTCTCATTCTAATTGTTTGGTCAGCCTTAGGTGCCGATATTGAGTAGTATCAACTTCAGGTAAAAAAAACCGGCTTTGTCAACTTTTTGTGGCATGGGAGCACAGCATCATTGGCATTCCAGTGGGAGATAATTTGCCAGAGTGGGGACCATCAGAGGACAAAACTTGTATGCACCAAGCTGTTCATAGCCTTTATGGTGGAGTTGAGGCTATAGAGGAGTTTGGGTTCAATTATGATGTCAAATCTGAGCAAGAAGCCGGTGGACATCTGGTTGAGCATTTGGCTAGTCTTACCATCTCGAAGAATTACCGAGACCAACAGAGTAACCTTATCTTGGAGCAATAATTGAAAAGTTTACATGCCACTGTCAATGCAGCATTTCATTGAATCTTGGGTGAGATAGAGCGCCTTTAGTAAGTATGCTCATTGTTTATTCTGATTGTTGCTGCACTCAGCATACAGAATGTGTCATGTGGGTTCACTGCCTCATAGGCCCATATTCACAGAGATAGTGGGTAGTTACCCAACCCGAGGGTCAGTGGTATGCAGTGGGTGAGTGTATTGCCCCTGTGGTAGCCATCTACTCCACCCCCTGAGGAGGATAGGATAGGTATCTTTGTAATACTGGTACAGAGTGCAGCAACTATCTATATACACATAGATCTGCAAAGGTCAGGCATGGCAGTAATTTGAAATGGCCTGTGTTATGACTCGATCAATAGTCTCGTCCAAACCTTCACAGTACGTAACTCGGTGGTAACAATGATAAGAGAAATTAATGGAGATTATAGAGCAAGCCTTTCCGTTTGATGAAACCGCTAGGCAAAAAATATATACTCAAACAACTAGGCTCAAGTAAAGTTAGTAACTAGTTTGTAATACGAAACTCACAGAAGTTATTATTTGGAGATAGCTTGACAAATAATAATAAGATTACCCTCGGAGATGGCTCGACAAGCAGTAATATGAATCAGACCTAATACTCGGAGATGGCTCAACAAGTAGTAGTGAGTGTGGTGTCTAATACTCGGAGATAGCTCAACAAGTAATAGGAAGTTGCAACTCGGAGATAGCTCAACAAGTGGCAATTGAAGAAGTATTCACTAGGAGATAGCTCAACAGGTGAATGTTAGTGGATACAACTTGGAGTTAGCTCAACAAGATGTATAAATGTGTATTGTAGCTTGGAGATAGCTCAACAAGATACAATGAGTTGGTCTGGTGATTCACACAAGTGATAACAGCAAACAAGTGGGGGTTTGGATTTAAGAAAAATAATACGTCTAACGTACATTGGTAAATCTAGACTACTTATATACTGTGCAATGTGTACTAGTTAGGAAATGCTGCGGAATGACTAGATTTGAGTCATAACTGCGGAAATACTGCGGATGAGTCAGTCTGACTATGTAATGCTGTGCAATGACTAATATTGAGTCATGTATGTGGAACTGTAGTTGACTCAGATATCTGGCTGTGCAATGACTGATATTGAGTCATTGATGTAAAGAGGCTATGCAATGATGTCATAGCTGTGGAGCAGTGATGTCATAGCTGTGGAGCAGTGATGTGATATCATAACTGCGGAGCAGTGGAATGACATCATGATTGTGGAGTAGCAAGATGACATCATAGTTGTGGAGCTAGAATGATGTCATGACTGTGCAGACTGTGCAGTGACTGTTAAAGATCATTCTGGTGTTCTGGAAGAATGTGTGCAGCATTAACCCAAATGGTGTTGAATAACTAATGAATGTAAAATGTTAAGTAGAAGTATTAATGATAGTGTTCATAGTTGGTTACAGAAGAAAAAAGATTGGGTGTATAGGATTTAGATCCGGGTCATAACAGCCTGCCCAAAAGAAAACTCTGAATTGGCCGCTAGCTACCCTCCGGTAGCTACCGACAAGGACCCCGGACACCTGTGACATGTCACTTCTCGGTAACTACCCAACCCCACCTGGGTAGCTGCTCAGGTAGCTACCGAGGAGTGGGCAGGTACTAGATTATATGGCAGGGTAGAATACCAAAAATTGGTACCTCCTAGGTTAGAATGTGTACCCACTTTTTTTACCCTAACTAGGTAGGGTAGGGTGGTTGCCTGAAGTGCCTATTTTGGAATATTTTGCATGTAATATTTCATTTGAATTTGACACAGGTCAATCATCAAAGTGTCCTATGACCTGTGAATTTTTTTTTGACTTTTTAACTTCTGTGCCCTGTGACTGTTCCTGATAATACCTTATTAAGGGTATAAGACTTAATCCCTGCCAAGGCGCAATCTGGGGCAAGTAATAAGATGTACCAGAGACCCTGAGGCACTATGATGAACAAATGTGGTACATAGCCATCTGACGGAGTCAAAATACCGGAATCCAAGTACTTCACCGGTTTCAGAACATGGCTCCATCAGTTGTTGGGTTGAATGCCTCATCCCGGAGTAATTGCATAGCATATTGATCCAGGACAGGAGTCCGAGTCAAACCAGGTGTGGACAGGTCCTATAGATGTTCCTTGCCCTCCTGCTTGGTCCGGACTTGTGGACATCTCTAATTATTGATAATACTACTAGAGTGAACTGTACATTCAGGGCCATATAACTTGTTCTGAAGTCTGAGAGTACTTTGGTGCATAAAGGAGAAGAAAACACCTATACTAGTGCCCATAACTATACAAATATGAGGCCTCAATCAGTTGCAGCAATAAAATAGTGAATTTTCCTTATATAGGCATAATACAGCACTGGGAACCTTTTATCCTTCAGGTGAAAGGTGTATTGAATGCTAAATTTTATGTAGATTTCAGATATTAGTATGACTACCCAAGAAATTATGTAAGTTGTAGCCAAATTGCACCAAAATACCAAATGTCCGGTCACTTACAAGTTACTTACATAGCAAGTATTGATAAAAGTATGAAAAAACTGTGAAACCTAGGACTTTTGCTAACACTCGCGTGAAATGTACTGAACATATTGAATTCCAAACTCTGCTAACAGTTTAACTTGGACTACATCTGACAAAGTTGACCTTGCGTCAAAACTTCAATCTGAGACAGATCTGACACTGGGGGCAAGAGCCGGCGCAGTTGATTTCCCACTGCCATTAACGCAGTGGTCAACACAGTACACACCGGGAAACGAAAAAAAATCTGCCTAGGAGATTTCAGAAATTTTCCGATAAGATAAGATAATCCTTTTATAGTTTATCATATAATTTCAGTAACCATTTAGGATGGACTAAAAACCACTCATAATCAGCTTTGTTTCAGTACAAAAATCTGCTCGGCATATTTTTTTCTCTTCCTTAAAAATTGGCACATGAGTGAATGGTCTCTGTCCTTGATCATGTACGTACCTACACAAATCTTGCCTCGAGTACTTCGTGGCAACATGATACCATAAATGATATAGTTTTCAGAACCGAAGGAAGGTACATTCAAACTTCAAAGTGATATGCAGAAGAAATTTAAGACTTTGGAGCTAGCCTTTGATAGTAATAGCTACTATCAAGCTACTATAAATCTATAATAAATCAGTTTTACGGTCAACACTTAGGCTTGCATCAACCTTCCTTTTTACAAGTGTGCAGGTGTGAATCATTATCCGCATTTAACTATTCACTTGGATCATGTGCCGCCCCGGTGTGAGTCCCAGATCCCACGTAATCAGCGCCCAAGGCTATGAGCTGAATTTTGAACTAGGATCTGATGTTTTCAGGGACAAATAGGCACGGTTCCTTCGTTACCTCGACATCTGTATATCATTTGTTGAGGTGTCATAGCTCAGGTGTTGATGTGAGGTTCCAGGTCATATGAATACTGTAAAGTAAGGTCACCGATGTCTCGGTGTACTAAGTTTTGATCATTGTCCATGTTGACAGACCGAATGGGGCAGTTGACAGACCGAATGGGGCACGACTTGATCACTGAATAAGATGATCATTTACTCAAGTTGATATTGAGCTGTGTTCTAATTGGGAAGCAACGGCTTCAATAAATCCGGTTACCACTTCATGTGGCGTCAGAAGACGACCATTATGATGATATCAAAATCGGTTCTGATTGGAAAGCAGCTTTTCTGAGCAACTTGATAGTTTTGTTGATGGTTTGAGAAAACTTCGTGAAGCGCGGGGCCATAAATACTCTGCTCTAGTCATCATTCTCCCCCAGACATTCAACTTATCCCCTACACTCCGTTGTCGTTACATATCTCGAAAAAATGCCCATTGTTCAGCTCACCACTAACGTTAAGGTGCTCCCCAGTCTCTATTTCCTTCTCCTTAGATTTTACATCGTGCTTACCTCGTCAATGTTTGTCTGCAGGTTGCAGATGAGAAGGCCTTGTCACTCAGTCTTGCAAAGGTCTGTCATGGATCTACACCAAATGGGTAGCGACAGTAATAGGATACAACTTCTAGGCTGCTGCTGAATCATTTGGTATGGAAGGATTTATCTCAACGTCTGTCTCGTACAACGAGACTTTGAATTTTGGTGGGACACACGAGCCCGCGTTTGTTTTGAATCTTGTTAGTCTTCTACCTCTACTCTTTGCATCTCCCTTGCGCTTCCTGATGTCTGCCTAAGGTGATTGTGGGTCTTGTTGTCGAAAAGCATGATGGATACGCAAAGTCTCTCTTTAATTTCTTTGAAAAAGAACTCGGGGTCCATTCTAACCGAGGTTACATGTGAGTGCCATAGAAGTAACCACTTGATACTATTTTGACGTTAATGCACTTTTCTTTTCATCAGAATCTTCAATGACCCAGGTGCTGAGAGGATCGGGTAAAGCGTCTTTTCTTCATGTCTGAAACAGCCTGAGCTACCCTGACTGTTTATTGTAGATATTCTGGTATGACGTACAAGACTCTCACTTCTAAGTGAGATCAGATGCCTAGCGGGTAGATACTACTATTTACCACTTTGTCTATGTAACATCACCATAAATGTTCTGGTACCTTACCGATTGCTTGTGCGCCTGCGGTCCGTAATAGGCCCGGGATAATTTGTTAAGTCACGGGAGAGGTATGTGGACACCTGTGTAATCTGGATATGTCATCAGGCTCGCCGCTCACCATGATTGATAAGTGGTATTGAAAGCTTCAAGGCACTAACTTCAAGGCACTGATACACATTCCATTACATAGGCTCCATAAAATATCCTTAATGCTACTGCGCAGCAATCACTGTCTTGCCACTCCCTCTATTGAATAGCCGTCGTAGTAATTTCTTCACACTAGGGCGGGTTCTATAAGTGGCACACGAAGCAGTCAGCAACATATACAACGACGATCTTTAAGTGAAAATAATGAACTTCCGCTGACAAAGTATTGACATTTATGATTTTTATTTTAAGAAACTTGTCTCCTATATCAGGCACGAATCATGATTGGTAAAGTCCCTATGAGAAAGTATGAATTTATCATGCAGTAAAGTAAATGACATTTATTATTCTTATGTTAGCCAGTTTGGCATGAAATTCTTTTCCTATATCTGGCGTAAAAGGCTTTGAATATCAATTTATATGCTGTGCGTGCCACTCATATTGTTTTTCACATGCAAAATGAAATGCCACAGCCGAGTCCCTGCTTTTCATGCATGCCATTTATAGAATGCGCTGTAGTGCCATTGATGTTCTAGTCTAACTTCACTTTGGGCATTGAGGCTGTTTCAACAGGCTTGAACCTGCTTCACAGTGTGTAACCAGAGGATGTGTAAGAGCCCTGACTCTTTATGCCTCAGACCATGAGCAAGATCTTGTTCTATTAGAGAAATAGACCAAACCGAGTATGTGGTACGAGGATAAGAGTGAACTGATTGTGTAATATCGGCGCTAACAGTAATGAGCATGCTGTAGGCGTTACAGAATGTAAGATGCTCGTTTCCTCAAGAAGACCCAAGGAAAGACCTGTTACAAAACGTCACAAGGAAAAATAGCAGAAACATAACGACATTTCCCTATCATGTCTAACATCAGTGTTGCATCCGGAGGAACCTGCCTCTCAATGCAGGTGCGTTGAGGTTAGATGCCGGCGGCACATATCCCAGACGCGCTATGTGTAGCGTGGAACCCGGCTGTTTCTCAATGGGACCGCGCCGGTTAAACCTACTTATATACCTAGGTTTAACGTGTCCAATCCAATCCATACCCGGTAGGGAAATCTTATAATAAGCACAAATAAACATGTTCAGACTTGATGCAGCGGTTCAAATTGTGTAGCTCCCTGGGTGCAGTGTAGATTGAGAGACTTATTTGGTGCGGAGAAACGGAAACTTGAATGTAACAAAAAATTAGGGCGATCATGATGGAAGGCAGCGGTCCAGCTGATCTAGCGTACGCTTGCATTTAAGAAGCTCCTCATGATCTCAAGATCACTATATTGCCTACACTACACTACCTACACATCATGTCCAGTCTAGCCCAGAATCCATACTACCGGTATTGAGCTATATTCCACTTTATATTCCAGTCCTCTTACCTCCCCTCATCTCCCATCTAGACAGCCTGATTTTGAAACCCTGCAATTGCACGCTGGACAAGTTGTCGACCCTGCAACCAATGCACGCGCAGTTCCCATCTACCAATCAACGAGTTTTGTGTTCAATAGCGTAGAGGTCCGATACTCTCTTTGTTGATTTATCTGAGATGTACTCATTTTCATTTTCCTCAAGCACGCTCAAAGACTAGTTGGTCTACAGTGAGTTTGATGCTTGTTTAACCTTATTGGAAACCTCCAGTTTCATATGACAGGGAGTTTGGGAACCTGTACTCCCGCGTAGCGAATCCAACCGTGGTATGTAGATGCACTCTCATGGTGGATCTGGATCTAGCATCTCACTATCTTGCGTTTAGGATGTCTTTGAGAAGCGTATGGCTGCGCTTGAGGGGGGCATGGCTGCAGTCGCAACTGCGTCCGGCCAAGCTGCCACAGCATTGACTATCTCATCTCTCGCTAGTGCTGGTGATAACATTGTTTCGTCGTGAGTGCAACTTGGTCCTTCTGCAAAAACCGTTGATCCGGAAGTAGGTCACGATTGTATGGAGGAGTAAGAGACCATACTCTTGAATCACTGCGTTGCTGAATCATCTTCCGCAAGACTTACAACCAATTTAAAAGTTTGTGACTGACCCCAACTCCATCTGCTTCACATTCTCATCATTTTCTAGCAACTTTCATGAGATTCGGCATCGACACTAAATTCATCACTAGTAATGAGCCTATTGACTATGCTGCTGCTATTGACAACAAGACAAAGCTAATCTACATCGAGAGTATAGCAAACTCAGACTCGACTCTCATGGACATTGCGGTCCTTTCAAAGGCATCATTATCCATCGAGTTTATGTTTGATCCTAAGGTTTTTGTAGGTTGCTCATGATCACGGCATTCCTCTGGTTGTGGATAATACCCTGGGAATGGGAGGCTACATGATCAAGCCCATCGCTTTGGGTGCCGATATCGTCTGTATGTAAAATAGTCCAAGGAGGCATTCATCAAGTTCTTATGTTCCCATAGTACATAGTGCAACAAAATGGATAGGTGGACACGGAACCACGTTGGCTGGTGTTATCATTGATTCCGGTCTGTTCAGGAAATAAAAGAGCTCATGTTATACACTGATGGCTTTCCTAGGGCGATTTGACTGGACGAAGTCAGACAAGTTCCCCATGATCACTGGTGGCTCTGCTGCCTATGGAGGAGCCCGCCTTGCAGATATTTTCTTTCCAGTTGGTTTTGCGCTGCAAGTCCGGCTTGAGGTATATCGAAATGCTATATACTTGGCCCTGCTTAATTGAAATAACTCACAGAGTCTGCGTGATCTCGGCCCATGCCTCAGTGCAGGTTCCGCTTTTAGCCTTCTCCAGGGCATTGAAACCCTCAGTTTGCGCGCACAGCGCCAGTGCGAGAATGCGCTCACAGTTGCCAAGTATGTTTTTTGCATTCACTCCCATCCTATCTATTTCAGTTAATTCCATTTCACTCAGGTACCTTGAGGCACACCCAAAAGTCTTTTCTGTCTCATATCTAGGGCTTCCCTCGCATCCCTCACACGAGCTTGCATTGCAGACCATGCGTTCTAACTCATTTGGCGGAGTATTGACCTTCCGCATTGAGGGCGGGTTTGAGAAGGTGAAACAAGTCGTTAATAACCTTAAGCTCGCTTCCCACCTTGCGAATATCGGTATGCCGAAGCCAAACCCCCATATATCCGTCTTGCTCATCTGCTCATACACAGGGGACGCAAAAACACTCGTCATTATTCCATTTATCACTATTCAGGCGCAACTTACACCTGAAGAGCGTACATTAACTGGTGTCACTGACGATTTAATCCGCGTGAGTAGTGTTTTTTGTCATGCCTGATGGTATTTACCATCTACTAGTACTCTGTTGGGATTGAGAGTGTTACGGACATTATTGCGGATTTGGAGGGTGCATTCAAGGTTGCATATGACTTGAAGTAGGTTCCAGTAGTGGATGTACATATATTACCTTGGTCTTTCATCTCGCCAATTTGTCAAGTTGTACAATGCATGCCAAATCATCATGATTATTTGGCGGCCAATTGGGAATCATCATTATCTTATATCTACCAATATAACAAATTCAAACAGCCTTCCCTTTCTATCTCCAAATTCCTCAAGGTCTGCATCAACTCGTTCCCCTAAAGATGGACACAAGTTTGAGTCCAAGTATACACGCATGTACTTGTGGCCCAAAAGGCCTGACTTGTGACTTGTTAAAGACCCTTGGGAAACAAGTCAGTGACCCATAAGTATTTTTGCAAGTAAACTTGCAAGTACTTGTGAGTTGTTATCATAATATTGTAAGTCCATGTATTATTGGTAAATACTGAAGGGGGTCCGGACCGGGGTAAGGAGGGTCGGTGAGGTCTGAAATAATTTTTGACCCACCCCAAACCTACCCTCAAGTTGTATCTTTTATGTATATTTTACACTGTTAACACAATATGGTCAGTGCAGTGCCTTTGGAAACTTGCCAGCTAGTAAGTGAGAGTCACACAGTGACATGTTCAATCCTTGGTGAAGGATGTATACTCATGTTATAAATATCATACACAATGTTTGCAACATTGAAAGCTAATATATATACAATATGATCAAAATATGATAGTTTCAACTTTCAAAGCATTTTGGGTCAAGGATGGGCTGAGAAAGATGACTCATATATGGCTCACAAATAATGGAACCAAAATATCACATGGAGGGAGGGTCCAGCGTGGAAGTTGAGAAGAAATTATTGGTAATTTGAACACTATGATGCATTATTAAGCGCCGCCACTGTACGTTTTCACAGTGTGGAAAATTGCCTTATACTTTCAAATCTTTTCAGCCTGGCCTGTTTGGCAACACGAATCTGGATTTTGTGAGATTTTTGTCATTGTATCCAAAATTCCGTCCATTGTCCCGCAGGTTGTATCAACCACTTGTTATGACTTGATCAATAGTCTTGTCCAAACCTTCACAGTACGTAACTCAGTGGTAACAATGACAAGAGAAATTGATAGAGATTTTAGAGCAAGCCTTTCCATTTGTTAAAACTGCTAGGCAAAAAATATATACTCAAACAACTAGGCTCAAGTACAGTGAGTAACTAGTTTGTAATACAAAACTCACAGAAGTTATTATTTGGAGATAGCTCGACAAATAATAATAAGATTACCCTTGGAGATAGCTCAACAAGCAGTAATATGAATCAGTAACTAATACTCAGAGATGGCTCAACAAGTAGTAGTGAGTGTGGTGTCTAATACTCAGAGATAGCTCAACAAGTGGCAATTAAAGAGGTATTCACTAGGAGATAGCTCAACAGGTGGATATTAGTGGATACAGCTTGGAGTTAGCTCAACAAGATGTATAAATGTGTATTGTAGCTTGGAGATAGCTCAATAAGATACAATGAGTTGGTCTGATGATTCACACAAGTGATACAGCAAACAAGTGGGGGTTTGGATTCAAAAAAATAACACATCTACCGTACATTGGTAGATCTAGCCTCCTTATATACCGTTTAATATGTACTAGTTAGGAAATGAGATTTGAGTCATAACTGTGGAAATGTTGCGGATCAGTCAACCTGACTGTGCAATGCTGTGCAATGACTGT
Source organism: Rhodocollybia butyracea (assembly GCA_015501585.1). Classification (NCBI taxonomy): domain Eukaryota; kingdom Fungi; phylum Basidiomycota; class Agaricomycetes; order Agaricales; family Omphalotaceae; genus Rhodocollybia; species Rhodocollybia butyracea. Next base: position 92,082 of record JADNRY010000170.1, on the reverse strand, counting down.
TACTGAGTCATTTAAGCGGATCCATGGTTGACTGATGTTGAGTCATTTAGGGATGGTGAGGTAGAGAATATAAACAAGAATGAAATATCATAGAATAATGACTTGAAATTTTTAGAAACATATTGGGATTATTGGGATTTTTTATACCATGACCTACCAACCCCAGGAAAGTACCAACCTGACCTAGGTCAAGACCTAATTCCAAAAATCCCAAGGTCATGACCTAGCTGCCCGGGTTTTGCCTCGGTTTTTGGGTCTTTTTAGTAAGGTCAAGGTAAAAAAAAGTGTAGACTAATAAGACCAAATATGTGGTTGCCTGAAGTGTACTCGGGGGCCTGGAAAGTAACGGGCCAATGGTGGCTCTTCAATCAAAAACAGTAAATATCTCTACAAGGACACAATAAATTTGAGTAAAAAAATGCATAGGCCAGATGTAATGGGTAGAAACTACTAGCTTTGCATTTCCATAAGAGAAAAGTGTGGGAATCTCTTGCAACATAGATGATAAGTTTCATCTGAGCTTTACTTTAACTTGTTATAGTAGATTATATTCACAGGTAAAAATTATGAAAAAAAATGTATTTCCCCATTTTCAATATCTGGCTTTCAATTGGTGAGGAGATGTAGGTGCATAACTTGTTATTTATTGCTGTACTGTTTTAAAGCATTTTGTCAATTTTATAATAAGCTAAACATAGCAACCAATTTGAAGAGGAAGTACATTTTATGGGTCTGACATGGTTGCACAGAGTATTTAAGCCAAGTTCATAACTTAGATTTAGTGAAAATATGAACTGGTTCAAAAGTTAAAAGCAAAACAGTAGAGGACCGTTACTTTCTGTGGGCCCAAGTATATTTCTCTGTATTGGCTAAGTAAATGAAAGCTTAAGTAAAAACTATATTTGAGAGTGGGAAGTCAATGTTATGAGTAAGGAACAGGATAGACTAGCTTAAATGAGAAACTGGCATTGACAGGCTGAGCGAGAGCATGGGAGAGCAAATATAAAGTGTTGCCTGGGAAATGCCATGTAAAAGTCACATAAACACTGCGTGCTGACAATCAGAAGTCCACCATCTCATGAGTGTGAGTCATGAGAGTTGAAACTGACTGCAGTATAAACATGCTGAGACAGCACAACACTGCTTGTAAAGTGTTGAAAACTTCTTCATCAGGAAAAAGTTCCTAAAGCCCAGGCTCCCCAGAGACACCCCCCCAATCCTAGGCAACCTGAGGTAACCTGGGATACCCAGCCTCCCCCAGGTCATCCCAGGTCAACCACAGGGCAGCCCAGGACAACCTGGGGAGCCCTGGGTATCCCAGGCTGCCTCAGGTTGCCTAGGATTGGGGGGTGTCTCTTGGGAGCCTGGGCTTTAGGACTTTTTCCTGATGTTGCACAAGCATTATACAGCTGTACAACTATTGTACAAGTGTACAGTGCTTTTAATATACAAGCATTCAAGTTCTTAGTTAAAGTAGGGGACAACTCTTACAGTGTTGTGCTGTCTCAGCATGTTTATACCCTGCAGTCAGTTTCAACTCTCATGACTCATCAGTGTTGCCGCTGGTTGGTTCGAGAACCTACTGCACCGGGTTTGAACCCGAACCGAAACTAAGGTTCAGGTGCAGGTTCAGGTGGTCTGTGAACCTGGGTTTGAGGTGCACCGAGGTTCAAACCTCTGAACCGCATAGAATTTTTGAGTATGCTTTTAGCACTGTGCAGCAGGTATTTCAGGCCTTGTTTCTATTTTTCCTGGAAAACCAAATGTGAAATGTTTCTCCCTGTCTCAGAACTTTGCAACTACTTTCCTTGGGACAGTGTTTTTTTCATGCCTTGTAATCTTTTTTCTTGTCATTCTTGATCATCTATTAAATCAATGAACTTGCAGCAGCTTGGCAGTCATAATATTGATTAAAAAGCTCCTTGCAAGTTGACTGGAAACCTGGTTGCAACTCAATTGCAAAGCTTTGGGAGGGCCTAGAAGTGGGAAACACAAACACTATCCTCCAAGGCTTTGGCAAATAGATTACTAAATTCAGACTAAGAACCATGAAGAAATAAACTACATTCCAATATCATGATTCATCATGAACACACCTACATTTATAGATGATGTAGTTAAATTGTTGTCCTACTACACAGCTTGATCTGATCTCTCAAACAAGTAATTGCTTACTGTTCCAGCTTAAGTCCTGTCTGAGAAGTTTTCAGCTTGGCCTTGAGCTCTTCAGCTGGGCTTGGAGGGTCCATATCACTAAAATTGTGCAGTGAGAGACTTGGAAGGTGGAGGAGCATCATGCTCATTGGCTGCCAGTGATTTAGCAAAGTACTAAGTGAGAAAAATGCAGTATCATGCAGTATCTGTCTGTAGATTAATCTTAGCAATTTTTTCAAACTTTTGAGGTTCAAAGGTTTAAACCCAAACCCGAACCTCCGAACCTGAACCTGGGGTTCAGGTGCGAGGTTCGGAAAATGTTGAACCGAACCTGAGGTTTAGGTTCGGGGTTTGGCCAAATTAAGGGCTGTGACTCACACTCATGTGATAGTGGACTTCTAATTGTCAGCGCGCAGTGTTTATGTGACTTTTACATGGCATTTCCCAGGCAACACTTTTATATTTGCTCTCCCACCATGCTCTCGCTCAGCCTGTCAATGCCAGTTTCTCATTGCCACCTTTCAGTAAGCTAGTCTATCCAGTTTTGTATTAGAGACTTTCCATACCATAGATTATTTTCACAATTTGGACCTAACAATTTCACGTGGTTTTGGAGCGCAGGACACAGATATAATAATTATCTACTTGTTATTATAAGTAACTACATTGTATGATTATTTATTGTTATAACAAGACGGCATAATAATAATTCTATTGTAATCCCGCAGGCGCGTAAACTTCGGGCCTCCCTCCGGTTCCCTCCCCTCCCCTTCGGGGGGTCCCCCAAGCCGAGAAGTCGTCGGCAGGCACGCTAAAGCCTCGTTTACGCTAGCAGAATATACCTAACCCCTAACCGCTAAATTTCGCGAGCCGCCTAACCCTAAACCCTAACCGCTAACTTTTGCGCTGCGCGCGAGCCGCCTGCGGCGGCGCCAAGCCCTAACCCTAACATCGCGCTTCGCGCGAGCCGCCTACGGCGGCGCCAAACGCTAACCCAGGCCCACCAAGCTTTTAATAAAACGGAGAAATAATAAAACATTACCAGCCAGGATTGAACCAGTAACCTCCCGATCAACGCCAGAATAACATCGTGGCAGCAGCAGAACCATTCTGCCATATGCGCATGAGAATCTTTGATCGGCATTCAATTATAGAACACCTGTCATTCATATCAATTGCTACTAACAATAAATAATTGTAAAATCTCTGGACTTGTTATAACAAGTCGATAATTATTAAAAGGGTGTTGGATAATGGGTTTTGAGTGAAGTACTAGAGATGGGCACGAGTGTTTTCGCGAGTTTAAGGCCATTCACTGGATAGCTAGCCAAGTTTTGATCAAAATGATACCAAACAGTATGCAATTTGATACTTACCTATCCACACCGTGATCAAGTTTTGATCAAGTTGTGATAAGTTTCTCACCCTCCAGGGCCCAAATGGGTGAAGAAAATGCTGAAAAGACTCGGCACTCGGGAGTGTACGACACTCTTGGCTTGTTTTGGCTATGTAGGCTCCTAAAGTCAAGCCAAATGGGTCGAGGTTTGATCAAATCATAAATAGCTGAGTTATGAACCAAATTATAAAGTGTTTGGTACCATCCTGACTCAAAGAGATTCACTGGCTATTCAATGAAAACTGCAAAAAGGGCCAAACACTCGTGCCCATCTCTACTGTACTCAGTAGGGCTGTTACAGTCTCAATTTCTGATGGTTCCTACTCAAATGTTGTTTAATTTACAGAGTTTGGGAGGTCCCGTTACCCGGTATGGGAACTTTTGGTCATAATCATACAGTAATATGAGGCAAAGGTCTATCCCACTCTATTTGCCCTGTAGATTTCAATGGTGTTGTCCAATTTTCCCAAACATCACTAGAACCTGTGAGGATTACAGTTGACATGAAAAATCCAAGCAGTGCCCATACAAGCGGTTTAACGGCTCCATTGAAAATTGCCCTGATATCTTTTTGTTTTATTTAGTTACAAACTAATGAGGGAGCCGCAATAAGGTGTAAATTCCCATAATAGTAACACCAATGAGCACTATTTCCAGCAGGTGACCCCCAGCAACCCGTGACTGTAGTGAGAATGAAAACAGTGATGATGCAAAAAGGGGGGCACACCCTCTCGCCCCAGATGAGAACACCTGGGCTAAACCAGTAACTGATCCTAGTGCATTTGGTGGAGCACTCATCACAACTAACAGGTGCATTGCATCTGAGCCATTGATTAATAACACTAGCAAGCACTGGAAGGCCACATGGGCACTCACTGAAGGCTGTGAGAATTACAGTTGACATGAAAAGCTGGAAAACAAGCAGTGCCCATACAAGCGGTGTAACGGCTCCAAAGTAGAATGTAAGGTCACGAAGGACCCACAGTAGTGCAAAGTGTACCAAAAAGAAGCTGTAGAACAGAATTATTGTCTTTCTCGGGCCATACCTCTTGATGATCCTTGTTAAAACAACCCAGTTCCAAATACCGTCAAACAAGCCAAATATGCCCATTATCAGGCCCACTTGATAAGGAGAAAATCCGAGGCCACCGACAGAGATTGATGTCGAATAGATGATTGGAATGAGTGCCTCATAGCACATGTCTTTGCCGAGATTATATATTAGATGCTCAAGAAAGGCTTGACAGACGAAGTACAAACCAGTAAAAGAGAGGAGTCCCATACTCAAGATGGTTATTCTCAATTTCGGGTCTCCGAGGAGAGAAAGAGCAGTTGGAGGTGACTGCTGCAAAGGCAAACTAGCTTCCACATTAGGTTGAAGAAGGCCATAGGATGTGGATATTTCTGCGTTCCCATGGAGCAAAGGTGCTGCTTCAGTGTAGGTTTGCTTCACTTTAGTGGATAGTGTCTAATGCCAATCATCAATATTAAATGGTGAGCTGGAGGAGCCTATAAGTACCTCCCTCAGTCCCCACAAAGAGAGTAGGAATGCAAGAAAAGCCAGAAGACCCGCTGTAAAGCAGGGAAGAAACCAGGGATATTCTTGGAAGAATGTGAATTTTCCGAAGATATCAGGCCATCTTGAGGCAGGGTCTGCCAAGATGCCACCCAAGGCGGGACTACGGTTTGGCTGGTCAGAATCACATATAAAAAGTAATAAACCTGGATAGACCCAGCAGTCATTCCAATTGTCCACACCAGTGGCATCAATGTAAATGCGTCAGCCCTGTTTGTTTTGTCCGTAGCCTATGGTAACAACAATTTCCATTTGGGAATGCTGGGTTTAAAGCAATTTAACGTACTTCAGCCATTACAGTTTTTGATACACCTGTGATGGGATGTCAGACTTTCTCCATTCCAAAGCCAGAATACGAACCAATATTGCCATTGAATATACCCATTGCGGATCTGCAGATCATCATTCCCCAGAATGTTGAGCAGAGACCAAATGCCAGGACCGACAACGCCAAGCCGAGAGGACCTATCAGAAGAATTGGCCTTCGACCATAAAAGTCGGAAGCACGTCCCCAGTAGTACACTGTGAGAGATTCTGAGAAGAAGAAGATGGATTGGACAATTCCAGCATAATATCCAATGTTCCTTTCATTGCCTTGGGTGATGCCACTTCGTCGAATGGCTCTGGTAATGAAGGGATAGATTACCATGCCTGTGACTGGTTCTGCTAACTGAATTATCAGAGTGATTCCAATCTGGAGCTTTGGTAGAGGGGTCGACTTGGACTGCATTTGGTAGGGACTACTTTGTGAGTCCCAATGACTCGGACTTTATGTGTCCTTTCCAAAGTTTCACAAGGACACATCAAGGGACAGGGACAGGCATTCAATAAGATGAATGTCATATTAACAGGGCAGGTTCAGCTCAACTGAACTCCGACCGCGCTATATGGTCCTGATCCTCAACCCTCAACTTGCTTATTTAATAGTTCAGCCATGATCTTTGGGGGATAAACCAATGATCATGTTCATCACAAGTTTGCCATCCAGGATTCAACTTGAGTGAAATTCCACGGAGCGCAATGCAATCACAGCTATTTGAAATAAGTGCAAACGACTTGTGCTTTATTATAATTTGTAGATTGCGTGAGATCCGCCGAGTGGCTGAATGCAGGAAATAAAACAAGTAGAATGCTTAAGTGTGTGAACGAGTAGATCCCACTTTATCATGTTAAGCCAAGCGCTTTTTGATCACTTTCCGACCTATGGGAGTAGATCGTTGGGTCTGACGATACATCAGAAGTAGTAGGTGTGTTGCAGGTGGGTTGCATATGCGGTGACTATGGGAAGCCGGAAGGGCCTGCCCCTTGGATCAAATGTTTTGATGTCAACGCCGTGATGGCTATAAATTGAGAAGCAGGACCTCGACAACTGATAGCAATCATATAATGTACTACGGTTGCTGACTAGACTCAGGTTGAGTTCTCAGCGCGAGAGCTCACTCATTGGCACCCTAATATACTGTATAATTACAACCAAGTGTTCCCGTAACGCGTAACGGGACCCCCCAAACTTTGAGGTTTTACACTTCGTAACGCATTACAGAGCTTAACGCTTGCCATATAAGCAATGTTTTGCGTGCCGGCGAGGCCGGCACTACCATATATGGTAAGGGAACTCATCCAAAGTCAAATCAAGGCGTAACGCTCCATACCCCGGGAACATTTGGTTGTAATTATACAGTACACCGTAGTGAGGTGGCTGCACCTCCGGAAAGCCCATTCAGGTCGCATCATGTCTCATTTTCTCGGCATAATAATTAGTACACATTCACATCCCATTGATGAATAGTTAGAAGTTCTGATATTTAGCAAGTAGAGGTCCTACAGACTTTGGAGCCTACCATGCATGCGTTTTCATACACACTATCAAATTTAATTCTTGCATTATTATCTCTGCTAGCTCTGATATATGAGTTCCCCAAAATAATTTATATACCTATGCTTTTGTGTTAACTACGGATGCATGGAAAGTATCGGTCCAGGTAATTTTCGGTAATATCCCAGCAATGACCTGATATTTTGACTAGGTCCAAGTTATGGAGTTGATCTTAAGTCCATTCATGGCTTTCTGAGATACACAATTGGCTATGAACACCCCAGCATAGGCTGAGTTTTCTACATTGAGTGAAATTGAACTCTTCTTGAACCTAGAACTGTTTATTGACCATGAGAGATCCTTCAGTGGAAAAACAGTCTCGGAAGACAATATTAAAAATTCAAAAATATTTTCTGAAGCAATAAGACCAACTTACATATATCTAGTAAATTGCAAATACTCTGTTGCAAATGCCATAAATATAAATGTGCCATACAACTGTTATCTGCTGAGTCAAAAAGCCCCAGCTTACAACCTCGCAAAACGCAGACCAGGGGAAAAGCTGTCCCAGGCGAAGTAAAGTTATGGCCTAGCTTCGCCCTGCCCACGGCTTTCAGGCTGAGCTGGCACATCACTATCTGCAGTATCAGACTTTTTTTTCCAAAGCAAGCTATGCTTGTCATTGGAACAAGTAGCAATGGACATGACCAGGCTCACCTCGGTGAGATGGACAAATCTGACACTAAAATTTAAGCTACAAAGGTGCTAATTTTGTCTGATTTTGCCAACTTTAGGGCAACTTCGCAAGTTAATAGGGAGATCAAATAATGTGACTCCTTTAATGTTAACGAGGGGATTACCATTTTTTACGCTGCATGCTGCTCTTTCCAATGGTGAACATGGCTTGTTCCCAAAAAAAAGTATTTCATGCTGCAGATTTTCAGCACTTTTGAGAATTTGTTATATAGTATTCACACCACATCTATTTATATATCAGAAAGTCAGAAATGTACTTTTAGGGATCCTCACCGTACCATATAAAGATGGACACGAGTCCGGTTCCTGCACAAGTACTTGCAAGTAAGACCCGTGGGCATACTTGCGAGTCACAATAGAATGATCATGATGTCATTACCATCCAGACTGAAAAGATTTAGGATTGACATGACATCATCCTGCATCAAATACAGGATCACATAATTGGTCAGTGCCTAAAGGGCCATATTGAGTTGAAATCCTCAAGATTTGGACAGATACTCCCACTTTTAGCGCTTGCGGGGCATGGATATGAAGCCATGCAACACCACTTTATGTCCCCCAAGTAGATATCTGCCTTGTGGGATTTCTGTTAGGGAATCCGATGAGTGTCCAATCAGGCGGTCAGTCCTGGGATCCAACACAAGTAGTTAGTGCGGTTGAACAAGGTATTAGATACCTCGCAAACGCATGAGTACTATGGTACTACATGCAAGCTTATATACTGTACATACTGTATAGTATTGCTAATACAATGAGTAAGTACACGGACATATGAACATACCGATCCGGCTAACTAATCTCCGGAGTTGCCACATCGGCAATATACAACATACCTTTCCTTTGTAGTTCAGCAGTAAGATGCTAGTTAATAAATAGTATCTGTCTATTATTTGCCTATAACTTTACATGGACATACAATATTATTATAACAAGGCACAAGTACTTGCAAGTTTACTTGTAAAAATACTTGCGGGTCACTGACTCGTTTCCCACGGGTCTTTAACGAGTCACAAGTCAGGCCTTTTGGGCCGCGAGTACTTGCGCGCCAAGTCCAAGTATACTTGGACTTGGACTCATGTCCATCTTTAGTACCATATATGGGTACATCCATACAACTTACAGTGTCATACGGTACTTGATAGTACCATAGCCGTACCATATATTTTCTTCAGGAACGCCTTATGGTACAGGCAAGGGGTGCCCAGGATGTGAACCCGTTACATTGGGTCAATTTTTTCAAGGACCCAGTGAGGGAGACCGACCGACTGAAAAGCTTATGTAAACTGCCATATTAGGATTTTTTTCCCCTCGGAGGTCAAAGCTAGACCAAGTGGTTGGAACGGCGAGAAAATATCTCGCATCACATAGTGTACCTGGAATGGCGATGTTCTTGGGTCCAAGAGGACACTTGTCTCAAAATACTTGTGGATCCTGGCACTTGTTTCCCATGGATCTGTCCAGGTTGCAGGTGGCCCCTTGGGGCCCACAAGTACTTGTGCAACAGATCGGAGAGTACCTGGATCCGGACTTGTGATCCTGGATAAGGATGGACACGAGTCTTGGCTCTGGCAACCTGCTGGCAGCCGCGACAGCCGGCCCAAAAGTGACTTGTGGCAGGTACCGGTGACCTGTTGAGGTAAGGAATCCATACAAGAGTTGTATACATGTAACACACTTGTACACATACCAATCTCTAATTATTACAAGCCCGAGAAGCTACAAACATTGATATACTTACATGTTTGCTGCGCTCAAAAATACTTTCATGTAGAATATGTAGTGACAAGTATTGTATTTGTATACTTTGAGTGTTTATCTTACTTATTGCCAAGGATTTTTCCGAGCTTACCAGCTCCTACTGAATGCTGTACAGGTCACTGGTACTGGCCGGTTTTGTGGATTTCCCCAAAGTGTAACCAGTGAGAAACCGGTCGCAGGTTGCCAGGTATTCCCATGGGTTATACCCGCCGGTACTGGAGTATGACCAGGAGTCATGTCAAGAGTCGAGTATCCAGGCACGTGCGTGATAATGCCGCTGAGCTGCCGATAGACCCTGATTCAACATTTCTGTAGATATCAAGTACATAGCATACTGTTCTATTTGATATAACTACATTCTATATAGCTTCTGGCTTCAATATCAATCCTTGAACACAGGAATCTTTGAAGACACTCAACAATTGCTCAGCGATACGGATTCGGGATTCAATGCCGAACAGTCCGGCACAGAAGGCTGACAGCTCCTGACAGCTCGCGTGGCAACATGGCGTATCCCCGATCCAGATCTTGCTCGACTCTTGAGTCATGTCCATCTTTAGAGGCTGTTCAGCTGCCCGCGAGTGATCACTCGCGAGCACTTTTTGCCAGAGATCAATTCCCTAATAAAGTAAGCTGGTCGCAAGAGTGACATGATGCCATAAATTAGCATGAACATGGAGGACTTCCCTGGGCTGCCGGGCAACGACTACCCCATTTAAGAAGTTTCAATTCAGTTTTTGGCCGGCAATAACACCGCATCAAAGATTTTTCAGGGATTGCAAGAAATCTGACAATTTCAAGGGTTGCTCAAGGGAAGTCATCCCATTGTCACAAAGGTTATCAGAGTCACAGAAACCAAAAAGTGTTCTCGATTGATCACTCGTGGGCAGCTGAACAGCCTCTTACTTGTGGACATCTTTATTTAAAGTTCCAAGTAGGGCAAATTTCACTGACTCGATACCTTTGTTCTGTGGGAAATGGGTACTAGAAATCCGCAAGTTGCGAAACTTGGACTCATGGACATCTCCGGTCCATCAAATTCAGGGGGATACCCATTTTTTGTCCCTTCTGGTTGCATTTTAGAAAGATTACATCCAAATATGTGTCATCAGGCTACAAAGATAGTTTTGTATCACTTAATCATCATTAGATGCCAGCTTTAGATGCTCCTAACATCATGTCAGCACTTCAATTTCTGAGTACCCCTGGGCTCTAGTCAAAAAATAAGATTGCCCTCAACTCAATGGACTGGCGAAGAGGAGCATCTGGTGGAGTTGTGGGATCAACAAATGCACTATGGGCATTGAAGTTGATGATCGATTGGTCTTCTGCAGAATCATAGCTGCAGACATGGTTCAGACCAAAGCGCCATGGGCACATGAATATTCTCTCACCATTTAAATAATACAATTTCGTCTGGAGTCATTCCCGGTAGGTAGCACCAGTGGTGGTTGGTACTCCAGCGCACTGCAAACGTCTCTCCAGGCCCCCCAGGAAATTTTAGGGTCATGGGGAACAAATCTGCACTGTAATCAATGGTGCTGCTGTCAATGAATCCGAGCGGAGTGTCATAGGCTGCGTGACTTATAGGCCTCCAAAGATTGCAAATTTGGAACCGGTGCTTAGAAAGCAAGCTATCGGCTTCCTCCTTTGGGAAGTAGCGATAGATCCGCGCTCTGGCGGCTGCTGGCGTTTGATCAATGTGTACATTGAAAACAGGCTGACGTTTATCAGGGCCCTCTTCTTGATCCCCAGGGATATGACGCCTGACCGCTACAGAGTAGAAGACACTGAGCATAGTAATGAGGAGACAAAAAATATCAAGTCCTTACTGTGGTCAAATATGTGAACTTTGGATGCACCGGTGAGCTTCTTATAAACCTGCTCACTTTCCAAGTAGTACTCCTTTACAATCTCCTCATCATTGGAAAATGTTACATGAGAGGAAGGTTGTGTAAAGTATTGGAAGCCAGCTTTGTCGAGATGGAAGAGATGCTCTTTGCCTCGAATATCCTCAACCTGGACCTCGACATTATCACGAATGTAGTTACAGTCGTACCTGTCATTGATGTTTTTGTATGCGCGAGAGCCATCTTTGGGCGGAAGGTAATAGGAAGCAATAGCTGTCACTGTGGTTGCAGCCATGTGTTGGTCTCACTTGAAATCTCACTTAGCGCTTATATATACATACTTTTGTGATCACATCAGTTACCAATGTCACAACTATTGTTTCAAATAATCACAGCCAAGGGCGTGAATATTTTACAGAAAGTGTGAAGATTATGATTGATGCATGTGACAGTATGAAGAGAGATAGACTGGACTTTGGGACACATATGCAAACCTGGGACGAGCTGGAGCGCTCTAAAACAGCCAAAATAACCAAGAGCAGTTCAGAGTGCTCTACAGTGAGTACCCTTGCTCTGAGATGCTTTGGACTGAATAGCAACTGAATAGAACTGCTTTGATCAAAATCCAGGTTTTGCAGATGCAGGTCCTAATTTTCACAGCATTTCCCGCCCTGAATATGCTGCCATACTATGCACTTACTCAATATACACCTAGGCGACATAAGTTGTGCCGGTCTGTGTTGAATCCAGCCCTGTGATCTAACTTGGCAACCACTATCAAGTACTATCAAGTGCCCGTCATACTATATATGTTGGTGATGCAGAACAAACATGGGTCGGGATCAGTATCAATCTACCCGCCCTCACCGTGAGTCCAAGTTTGATGCTCCTTTTTTTACTGGCCTTGAAGTATGGCGCAATGCTCTAGCACGGACAGAGACCGGAAAAAAAGATGGAGAGTCAGCTCTGCACCGCGGGGATTTAACCCTAATCAATTCCCGTTCTGTTATTGTGAATCGGCAAATCTATATCCGAGGTTTTGCAGGGTTTAAGTAAACTGGCATTGCATCTTTCCATAAGGATGGAGATTGCCTCCCTCTCATGCTGTGTTTCCTGGTACTACAGTGATGTGGGACTCCTTGATACAGTGGGAGTCCTTGATACACTAACTGTAAATTTTTTTCTGCTGGGTGTATCCAGCAAAAGTAAGTATCTCATAAGTAATGTATATGTATGATACATTTTCTTAAAAATTCTGGAAGCGATACCTTATCATCTTGCAGCGCAGTTGACTAAATTCTTATCTTTTATGAATATTTTTTGACAAAAACATGTCTTTCCCTTCGGGGGCTTGATTTTGATGACAAACAAAGCAATAAAGCAGCTTAATATATAAAGGTACACTATTCCTTCAACTTGAGATACTTACCTGAAGTGCCGAGACAGTTACTGGACTTAGGTTAAGAAAACTCTGTTTGATACATGATTTGATACACCACATTTGGCAGTTCAGTCACCCACTTTTTTAGTCTAATTAGCTTACACTTTTGTTACATTGACCTGACTAAAAAGACCCAGAATCCTGGGCTTATCCTTCGAGCCTAGGTCCAGGTCAAGACTAGTAGGTCAGGCTGGTCTAGGACATGGCCAAGGGTAGGGTAGGGGATGGTGTAGCAGGGGTGGGGGAGTGTGAGGGGGGAATGGGGGACCTGATGGGAGGGGAGGAAGACCAAAGGCAGGTAGGCAGGTAGGTGACCTAGGATTGAATAGGGTATGCTTTGGGATGGGTAGGGGATGGGTAGGGGAGTGTAGTAGAGTGTCTGGGAGGAGTAAGGGAGTGTCTGGAAGAGGTAGAGAAGTGTGTGTGAGTGTAGGACGAGGGAGAACAAAGAACAGGATGACCAGGAAAAGGTAGGACAGGTGCTTGAGATGATAAGGGAGGCTGTGTTAATGGATACCTGGGGAGAGGGACAGTGGAATGATTGAGATGCTGTGGAAGAGATCAGAACAATTCTTAAAGGGATTGGGGAATTGTTTCTGAGGGTGGCTGCAACATGGAAGGGGGTCTTACAGGGCACCCTTAGGGATGTGGAGTAGGCAGAGCAGGAGGGGTAGAACCATTTGCTCTGGGCAACTTGGTTTTGACCTGAGTGAACTTGGTCTTGACCTAGGTCAGGTTGGTCAAGACCTGGGTCAACTTGGTCAAGACCAAGGTCATGTTGGTCTTGACCCACGTCAGGTTGGCCTTGACCTGGGTGAACTTGGCCTTGACCTAGGTCATCTTGGTCTTGTCATTGATTTCCTTTTATGGTCATACAGCTTTGGCCTCATCCACTACAATCAAATGTTATCCAAAAAATATTTTGCAATCCAACCCCTTCCCACCACAGGATTACCTTCATTTGTGGTGAGCAACCTGTTCTATATATAGAGAGAGGATCTGGATGTCTACTACAAGCAGTTGTCCTCAGGGAAAGAGTGTAAACAGTTTTTGTGTTAAGTTTGACAATTTCCCAATTAAGTAGTGAAAACAGCTTTGACCTCATCCACTGCAAGAGATTTGTGATTTCTCAATTAAGTAATGAAAACAGCTTTGGCCTCATCCACTGCAAAAGATTTGTCACTTCTCAATTAGGCAATGGAAACAGCTTTGACCTCATCCACTGCAAAGGTTTTAAAGTTGCCTAATTAGGAAATAAACCCTATTGAAATAAAATTGCCTAATATAGTAATTTATCAAAAGTGTAGAAAAACATAAAACCAATTAAAGTGTTTGAAAATTTCCTAATTTGGTAATAAAAACAGCTTTGGCCTCATCCACTGCAAAAATATCAAAAATTCCTAATTAGTTATTTTGAAAATGCTTTAGGTCAAGACCAAGTCCACCCAGTTCAAGACCAACCTAGCCTAGGTCAAGACCAAGGTGACCTAGGTTGAGACCAGGTTGACCCAGGTCAAGACCAAGGTAACCTAGGTCAAGACCAACCTGCCCCTGGTCAAGACCAACCTAACCTAGGTCAAGACCAAGGTGACCTAGGTCAAGACCAAGTTGACCCTGGTCAAGACCAAGTTGCCCCTGGTCAAGGCCAAGGTGACCTAGGTCAAGACCAACCTAATCTAGGTCAAGACCAAGGTGACCCTGGTGAGAGGTCTAAAGTGGGGTGAACTTAGAAATGGCTTACACAACCACACCAAACACACACACAACTTATTACTCAGTTCGGGTTTTTAGTTCAGCCAAATAATATTTATTTAAAACTTCAATCTATTCAAGTGCTTCCTTGCTACACTGAGTGTTATTTCACTAAGTGCCTTCCCTTTCAAAGTACAGACTTATTTAAGCTGATCCCCAAGCTCTGAGCTGTCAAACAAATACTATTCCTAAGTCCCTTGGTAAAATCACAAATTAACACCAGTCACAACTGACCAGAGGGTGTCCCTATAACTCAGACAGAGCTCTGACTGCAGCCTAACTGTGGTTTGAAAATAATAATCAAAGTCCTGTCTAAGTCTTTGTCTTAACTTCTCTGCACTCAGTTCACACTGAATCTCTTTCTGTCTCTTTACTCAAGTTCAATTGCTTGTCAATTTCTCTCTGTAAATCCCAGTCTTTATATCAATTCAATCTTTTAGTAGTAGCCTGATAAGGAGCTGCTACACCTGGTGGGGGTAAGAAAGAATGCTTTTCTCTTCATTTCCTTGCCTTTTTTATACTCCTGGGTACTTGAAATTCTCTTAATTAAGGTACCATGGGTTGGTAAGACTCTCTTGGCTTGCCAAGAGCCAAGAAGATAAATCTCATGTTGCCCTTGTTAGCCATAACTGAGCTTATAAGTGTTCTCCTGGTTCCTACGCTGTCCCCTGGGCTCTATATCATTGTCTCATGGGTCCTCTACCCATATTACACCTTTTCTACATCTTTTATTTAATAAGTAATGGAGGGGAGGGAAGAACGATGCATTCCCGATGAGTGGTTCGACTTTGATGCACTTTAAGCGCCGGGCGGTCCGTCCGTCCCGCGGTTCAAGTTTGCGGCGTCGTTCCGTATCTCCCCTTTTCTCTTCTCCTCCCGGGTCCTACCGGGTACTTGTATACATGTGGACCGTCCCGTAGGTCGGTCCGAATAAATTTTATTATAGGCATGTCGCTAGGACGCGCCCCGCCTTTCTTTTACTGCCGGCGCCGGGCCACTTTGATCCCCGGCGCCTAATTCATCATTAATCGTCTAGTTTCTCTCTGTGGTTCGTTCCAGGGAACCAGTGCTTCGATTCTCTTACTTTAAACGGATATGGGTTCGCATTATGCTTGCCCTCATTTGTCTCTCTTCATCTATTTTAATCCTGTCTTGTATATCCCTGTATAGGACTTTTTGTAGTAGGTAGTATTAATTGAATAGACTTTAGATCTGGCAAGCCAAAATCAATCTAGGTAAATCAATTTGATTGATTTTGAGTTTGTGGGTCAATGATGCATCCTTGCACAGTAATGTAGCCTCTTAAAACATAGTGTATCTCCCTTCAAATGGGTTTCTACATACTAGATACCTGAAGTGGACCTTCAAAGTGTCTAATACATAACGTACCCTAGGTAGTGACGTGATGTGTTTCACGGGGTCTTTTAAATGATGACATTTTGCTTGAATTTCGGCGTACAGCGTAATTCGGCATGTCACTGGTCAAGACCAAGTTGCCCAGAGCAAGTGGTTCTACCCCTCCTGCTCTGCCTACTCCACATACCTAACACTGGCCTGTAAGACCCCCACCATGTTGTGGCCAATTGCCCAATCCTCTATCAATTGTTCTGATCTCTCCCACAGCATCTCAATCATTCCACTGTCCCTCTCCCCAGGTTCCCATTAACACAGCCTCCCTTATCATCCCTAGCACCTGTCCTCCCTTGTCCTGGTGATCCTGTTCTTTGGTCTCCCCCCTCCTACACTCACACACACTTCTCTACCTCTTCCAGACACTCCCTTACCCCTCCCAGACACTCTTCTACACTCCTCTACCCATCCCCTACCCATCCCAAAGCATACCCTATTCAACCCTAGGTCATGACCTAGGGCTCCTGGGTCAGGACCAACCTGAGCTAGGTCATGACCTAACCCCAAGGTCATGACCTGAGGCCGAAGGATAGGCCCAGGATTCTGGGTCTTTTTAGTCAGGTCAATGTAACAAAAGTGTAAGCTAACAAGACCTAAAAAGTGGTTGCCTAAAGTGCATTTGGCGTGTATCAAGGACTCCAAAACGTGAGAAAATACCTGATTTCTAAATCTTTTTGCGGAACTCCCTGCCCTTCGTTTCACAAGATTGTGGCTATCTCAAGATACTTAAAAGTCCCTTGAGGAAATTACTAGATACCCATTTTAACTAAATTTACATAGTAACAAAAGTCGCACAGTAAAGACAATGTTCTGTATCAAGGACTCCCACATCACTGTAATCAATATGACATTACTATACTTTTTGGTGAAGAACTCACTTCGCTGTACAAAGCTGGCTTGATGTATGTTAAATAGACTATTAAAAACAAGCCGAAGAAAAATTGCATCCAGGTGAGATTCAATGAATCTCACAATCCATTTCATGGTCAAAATGCCTGTCTTTTTGGGCAATTTCTTTTGAGCAAATACACGTTTATTTAATACACATATTATCGTGTGGTGCAACAATAGCACAGGTTTGACGAGTTAGTTATTCTACTGCAAGTACATAATATCTTTAAGTGTTTCCAGCCACTATGAGTGGCATCGAGGATGAAGGCAAGAGTCAACATGCACATGAATTTTTGACATCTGGCCAAGGCACTGATGATCAATGGACTGGAAACTGTGCAACAATACATAGTGACACACTGGTTCAGCAACCTTTGAGGCTGTTCCAGGAAAGGCAGAGCTCCTGGTTCTGGGCATTGACCCACTTGCCATCGACACATTTGAGATAGTTGGAAGGTTTTGAGTTGTGTTTGTGATGCCCATGTTGAACACTGCCGCAGTGGAGACATCTGGCTTCACACTGTTCTCCTCATGTTCTGTTGCTGGTCTTTGAGTCATGAAAGGACAACAATGATGAAGGCTTTGGGGCCTTGGAACTGGAGGCATAGGCGTTTGATATCTTAGATTTAATCTGGTGGGAACCGGAGATCATCCTGAAGGTATCTGGTTAGAAGTGTTCAAGCTTCCACTTGGTGTCAGCCTGAGCATGCCATCCACGGATGACCTTGTCCATACACTCTTTGTACACTTTGAAGTCAGATCTGTAATCTGGGTGTCATCAAATCATGTGGAAAAGTTCCTTGAGCGGATCAGCGATGCAACCTGGCCTTTCCAGAGCCCAGGTGACTACAGCGAGATGCTCATGCATGGCCTTTGGCATATTGTCTCCCATGGCAGACCAGTCATCAAGGGTGAGAAGGGATGTGGCTCAACTTCTTATTCTTGTACTGTACATGTCCAGACTTGTCCATCTGAAGGCAACTGTCAGTGACAGAAATGCTGGATCCTGCCAGAGAGGAATTGTGCCAATCAGCAAACCATCCTAGAGAAATGTACTCTGTCCAGCCAGCTTTGAGCACAGAGGTGACCTCCATCAGGAAAAGTGTTTTTTTCCTAGGGGACCAAGTGTAGGAATTTGGACTGGAATATTTGCAAGTGCCTCCGTGTACAAACCTGAACTGACTCATATGGACTGGAGTCGTAATGTGTCAATATTGCATGACTCATTTGTAGTACATAGTTACTGTGCATTGAGTCATTGACTGTGCATGACTGTGCAATGATTCTAAATGACTCATAATGACTTTACATGACTTGCCTGGAATTATAGCAAGTCAATTCCCTTATATAGTGTAGTATACAGTTGTATGGTATATAAGTACCTAGTTTTATGGAATGAAATCCCATCGGGTTGTTGACCCAGGGCTTTACCCATCTCTACCCTCTGGTGTGCTTTTGTCCCCACATTTGGAGGATGAGCGTAGCTTGTATCTGAATTTTCCCCCTTTACAACAACACCAAGGGTGGCCTAAGGACAACTAGGTGACCTATGAATCCTATGTCATCCTAGGATTTGGCACTTGGCTTAAGGGACTCACAGCTTCCCAGGATATCCTGGGATACCTCAGGACAATTCCAGGACAACTTGGGTAAAACCAGGGAAAACTAAGGAAAACACAGTTTTGCCCTGGTCTTCATAGGACTTCCTAGGGAATCCTGGGAAACTGTGAGTTCCTTAAGACAAGTGCCAAATCCTAGGATGTCATGGGTTCATAGGTCACCTAGTTGTCCTTAGGCCACCCTTGGTCCCCTAGGAAAAAAACACTTTTCCTGATGTCAGCCGGGCTGCAACTAAGTATACCCATGGGTTCCTGATCTGGAATTTTAGCATCACGAGGATCGGGCAGGTCTTTGCCTTTGCTGCGACCTTCAGCAGAGGAGACACTGGAGCTGTGTGAATGGTGTCTGGGGCGGCGTCTGGATATGCCGCTGCTGAAGGAGCCGTTGTCTTGATGATCCCTGGAGTGAGAGTCTATTCTGCGACACTGTCTATGATACTCATCTGGACTGCAGGGAGAATGGGAGCTGCCATGTCCACCTGTGTCGCAAAGACCACAAAAAGAAGGGGAAGGAAGTTTACCTCGTTCTTGCATTCCTTGGCAAAGTGGCCTGGTCGTTGGCATTTGTTGCAGAGTCGTGGTTCTGGCAGAGATTTACATGCTTCAAGAGAGGTGCCCTGGATGATGAGGCCGTTCTGGATGATCTGGTTGGCTGCTTCCGGTGTGGTGAAGGTGAAAATGGCGTGGGCGACCCTCTGTTTTTCCTTTCTTCATTCAGGGACTTGATCAACCGGGCTCAAGTAATGGTGTCTTTCTGCAGTGAGTTCATCTATTCTAGTTCAGTTAGACTATCCTTATTTTCGAGATCCTCAGTGACCGGCACAAATTCCACGACTGCCTCGTATACGTCAAACATTACTTTGGATAGATCAGCGCCCTGAGCCCCGGCCCCAGCCGCCGGCTCGGGGCTTTCAAAAATCTAAGCCGGGCCCTGAGCCCTCCTGAGCCCTAGAGACGGCTCCGGCCAGGCCCGGCTCAACTAGGGCTGGCTCAGAGGGCCCAACGGCTCTGAGCCCTAGCCGGCAGATCACTAGTGTTCAGTTGCAAGGCTGGAGAGTGTGGTGACAGTAAACAGGCCATAAACTCATCAAAAATAATACTACTTCAATGAAAATCCCAAGCAGAAATTAAAAGCAGAATAAGTTTAATTTCACTACAGCCAATAGTGTTAGATACTGTATGTCTTATGTCTATCTGATGGGCTACAACTTGGGGGAAATCTGAGGGTGAATGATTGCTGATCCTGAATTTTTTGCACAAGGGTGTCACAGGCTGATGGTCAGTGTATCAAATTTACAGTTCTCTGTGTTTCACTCATGAGCTAACTTCACAGAACTATGGACCAGTGAGTTCACTAGTAGTATATGCTGTTCAAGTTGCACAAAAATTAGGCCCCCCGCAAACTTTGAATTTTGCGGAAAACTTAAAATGTCCCCCCTTGTAAAACTTTAAATTTCCCAGAAAACTTGACATCATCTACCATAAACTTTTGATTACTTTGAACTCTGTTTGGGCCGGATCACAGTTCAGTCACCCACTATTTGTCTTCTTAGCCTACATATTTGTTACATTGACCTGACTAAAAAGAGCCACTGGAATCCTGGGCTTATCCTTTTTGATATAGGTCATGACCTTGGGGTTCTAGGTCATGACCTACTCAACCTAGGTCAGGTTTGGTCTAGGAGATGGTTTAGTAGAATAGGGTATACTTTGGGAGGGGGTGCCAGGGGAGTGTAGGAGGAGGGAATGGGAGACCTGATGTGATAGGAGGAGGACCAAGTGTAGGTAGGTGGGTGGGTAATCTAGGTGGAATGGGATACACTTTGGGAGGGGTAGGGGAGTATAACAAGTATGTAGTAGGAGGGGTAAGGGAGTATCTGGAAGGGGTAGGGGAATGTATGTGAATGTGGGAGATGGGAGACCAAAGAACAGGATGCCCAGGAAAAGGTAGGACAAGCACCAAGGATGATAAGGGAGGCTGTGTTGATGGATAGTTGAGGAGAGGGACAGTGAAATGATTTGTATGGTGTGGGAGAGATCATAACATTGCTTGAATGCATTGGGGGAGGGGGCTGCAACATGTCAGGGGTTCATACAGGCCACCATTAGGGATGTGGAGGAGAAAGATTAAAAGGGACAGGACCACTGGCTCTAGGGAACTTGGTCTTGACCTAGGCTAAGTTGGTCTTGACCTAGTTCAGGTTGGTCTTGACTTGGGTGAACCCGGTCTTGACCTAAAGCATTTTCAAATGACTAATTAAGAAATTTTAATTTTACAGTGGATGAGGTCAAAGCTGTTTTTATTACTAAATTAGGAAGTTTTCAAACACATTAACTGGTTTTTTATGTTTTTCTAATAGAGTTAGCCACTTTTGGTAAATTTCATAAATTACTATATTAGGCAATTTTATTTCAATAGGGTTAATTAGGGAATTTCAAAACTTTTGCAGTGGATGAGGTCCAAGCTGTTTTCATTGCCTAAATTGAGAAGTCACAAATCTTTTGCAGTGGATGGGGCCAAAGCTGTTTATTACTTGATTGAGAAATCACAAATCTCTTGCAGTGGATGAGTTCAAAGCTGTTTTCACTACTTGATTGGGAAATGACCAAACTTAACATAAAAACTGTTTACACTCTTTCCCTCAGGACACCTGCTTGTAGCAGACAACCAGATCTCCTCTCTATACATAGAATAGGTTGCTCACCCCAAATGAAGCCAATCCTGTGGTGGGAAGGGGTTGGATTTGCAAAATATTTCCTGGATGACCTTTGATTGTAGTGGATCAGTCCAAAGCTGTATGTCCATGAAAGGAAATCAATGAAAAGTGTTGAGTCTAAAGATTACTTGATATAACATGCAGATTGGAATGGATAAGGGTGAATCTTTTCATCCCCTGATGCCCTGATATGTTCTCTACCCTTTCTGGGTCTCAGACATATTTAGATGGCCCATGGGAGTTTAGTCTTTATTGATATTTGAGCTTTCCCATCAAAAACCCACATTTTTTCGAAATTAGAGGATAAGTATTAAAGTATCCAGGGCAAGGGGGCCACAGGCATCTTAAGCAATGTTCTGATCTCTCCCACGCCATTCCAATCATTTCACTGTCCCTCCTCAGGTATCCATTAATATAGCCTCCCTTATTATCCCTGGCACCTGTCCTACCTTTTCCTGAGTATACAATTTGTTGGTTTCCCTCCTCCCATACTCACACACCCTCCTTTACCCCTCCCACAGCATCCCCTATCCCTCCCACAGCAGTCCCTACCTCTCCCCAGCATCCCCTATTCAACCCTAGGTCATGACCTGGAGCTGAAGGATAAGCCCAGGATTCTGGCTCTTTTTAGTCAGGTCAATGTAACAAAAATGTAGGCTAGTAAGACCAAATATGTGGTTGCCTGAAGTGCTGGATCACCGGAAAACAGCACCGAGTCACATGACGGCTTTAATGCACACAACACGTGCTACACAGTACACCTCTACTTTGTTCTCCAGTACAGCTATGTCATGACCATTAAATTGAACATTTTCTTGAGCTTGATTCACTAGCATGAGTGCTTACTAGAAGCCTTAAGAAGTATAAAGTTCTGGTGCACTTTTAGTGCATCAATCTTTGTACACTAAAGGACAAGTGCCCTGGGTGCTTACTCTTCTTGACATTTTGGTAAGATCCCAGAACACATTGCTCATAATTATGGAACTGAAATAGAATCTCACAGACAGAGCAATGAGGTACATACATACATAATACAATTGACTACACCTCTTCCTACTCATCATCCTCTGCAGTCCTGGACAAGTTCCATACATCAAAGTCCATATATATCTCCTTTAAGTACTCAATTACTGCAGTTGTGGCAGTAGTGCTAATGTAAGTAGGCTGGACACCAGCAAATTGTCGAGAAACATTTCTTTACACTGTGGCCTCAACCCTGGCCCAATGTCTGACTCCATGCCTGGTAACAACGCTCGAAGTAATATGCCCTTTCGGAAGTGCAGTCTACACCCAATGGGGGGGAGACAGAATGACTGGCTGGGCACATTGAAGCCAAATCCTTCTGCTCACTGAGTATAGAATAACAAGCATCTCCAATGATAGCAATAATCACTGGCCCAATTCCAGTAAGCCTGCTCATCTTCACTCAGGTCGGATAAAGGGCTTGCACTCATGACCAACTCAGTAACGGCTGAGTCAGTCCACCAGTGCTCAAGGATAGGCATACTGTTGCTGGATTTCTGAGACTGAAGATTCCTTGTCAAGGAGCCTTTGTAGACCCCACCAGCCAAGTCTTGGTAGAAGAAGGTATTGGGCTGACTTCATGAGTGAAATGATTTCATCAATGGTCAACCTGCAACCTGGGTGGCTCAGATACAGGTACCCTTTCCCACGGGTCCGGGTCAGTCACAAGTCATCCTTTGGGGACTTCCGGACCCTGTAAAGTATATTTTTAGGTGTGAATACCCACAGGTAGACCTGCATGACCCGTATCTGGCGGATTCAGGTACCCATTTCCCATGGGTCACAGGTCAGGATTATTTTCCCCCGGTACCAGCGCGGCGGATCCGGGTTATCCGGGATCCGGACTCGTGTCCATCTCTATCATTGAAAATAAAAGTAAAAACCATATTTGAGAGTGGCAGGAATGTATGAACATTAAGCAAGGTGTTGATGTCGACATGGAAGAAACGCATGACAGTATGCCTAACTGACACTTACAAATGTTTGATGGATTTCTGAATGGTGATAAAGCCTCGCAAAATCCCAACAAATCTAGATTCCGGTTGTCCAACAGGCCCTTGATAATGATGAGATTTATCAAACTTCGGTGAACATAGTAACATTATGTTAAAATTGCGTGACACAACATAATCTTACTATTTCCGGAGAGTATCAGTCACAAGGGGGTCGGGACCGGGAATTCCGTACAGGGGTAGGGAGGGTGGGTCCTCGGTGAGGTCTGAAATTTTTTTTCTTGACCCACCCCAAAGCTATGCTCACATTGTATTTTTATCAAAAGATATGTATATTTTAACTGTTAGCGCAATATGGTCAGTGCGGTGCCTTTGGACTTACCTTGCCGGCTAGTAAGTACTTCAGTGAGAGTGACACAGTGACATGTTCAACCCTTGGTGAAGGATGTATACTCGTGTCATAAATATCATACACACTGTGCCACATTGAAAGCTAATATATAATTCGATAGTTTCAAAGCATTTTGGGTCAAGGATATGGGCTGGGAAAGATGACTCATATGGCTCACAGATTACCATATAAGGAAATAATGTGACCAAAATATCACGTGGACGGAGAGTGCAGCGTGGAGGTTGAGAGTTTTTTTCCGACCCCCTATGGACTTTGTTTTTTGGACCCCCTTGGTAAGTCAGCACTGCCATTTATCTTATCATCAAATTCAGACATTATATTTGTGTTGGATTCAGTGTTTTCACCATCAGGAGTCAGGACACTTATAGCTTACTTCCTGAGTCACGGTTGTAATCACCTTATTTAGGCCCCGTTCAGGAACTTGCAAATGACTCATGAGTTGGAGTTAATCTGGCGGAGATGGGTTGTAGGGTAAGTTTGATGTTGTCACATCAGATGACCTGCATAGTGACAGACTAAAACCAGTAGGAAATTTCTCATGATGATTTTGCTATGGCGTTTGCCGAGAATCTTTGAAACAATGCATCCTATGACTTTTTTGAAGGTTTATTGCTAGGCACAGGTTATAAATATGTTCTAATATCGATCTCCACCATATTGTTACCACTTTCACGCAAAAAGTAAGATAGCATCTCTTGGCGCTAAAGAAGCAAGCGTCAAATTGTCCTGGGAATATGATGGTCATCAAAATATCTCCGCTGTGACAGATTTTGACACTTTCAACTCAACCCTTTTGCAACTCATTTGCAAACTGGGTTCCTGAATGGGGCCTTACTCCTCAATATGGCTCGGGAGGATTGAAATTAAAGGTCACCACAAGTCCCGGTAACCGGACCGAGACCCGCCGGTACTTTCGGAGTTCACAGGTATACCTGCCGGTACCATTTTTGTTTACTGGCAAAGGTCAGAGAATATGCTTTCTTGTTCATGTTGTATAAGAATTCCTGGAAGATTGGAAATAAGGTATTTGGTGGTGAGAAAGAATTAGATGCCATGTGAGATATGGGCGCTGTAATTACATTCAACCTATCAGGGGTTTCTCTCACACTGCTTAGTTTAATAGCAGACATAAATGAGAAGTAATGGTGCGCAACTTTGCAGTACTATAACGCAGTGGGAAAAAGCCATCAGGTATCGATCCAGCATCAATCAAAATTCATTCACTGGCCGTCACACCAATTCAGTAGAATGACGTGCTCACAAGATTGACTGTGTTGCCCCTTGCATTGATCATTGTGTTAATGGCAGTGGGAAATCAACTGCACCGGTCCTTGCCTCCTTGCCCCCGGTGATAGTGATTTGGTACATATTCATAGCCTGGCATCTGGCATCTCAGGAACTTACAACCAAAATTATCAAAGCTGGATTGAAAAAAGGAAAGACACTGCTGCTACAACTACAGCTATAGCCGAGAGGTTTATACAGCCGGATGTACATTCATACAGGTCCCTTGCATCAAATATCAGAATGACGTCAAATTTGAAACCGCAGTAATACGGAAGGTTTCTTGAATCAGGTAATAACAAGGTATGAAGCTTCCTTGAAAAGAGGTTATTGCACCAGGGTTTTGGACAATTTCACCACATGGATGACCCCGTACGGTACTGTACTAATCGGTCCAGTTGGCTAATCACGGGTCACAGGCATCTCGAACAGAACAAAATCTGGCATCTATAAGAACAAGGAATTTTCTCCCAGGAAAACACCCGAAAAAGAGCCAAATTTGTTTTTGGCCGATGAAAATTCCTTGTCTGTCGTAGCAAAGGTTGACCTGACATAATAAACATGCGCTCACGGGTCACGCCCTGATGAAATTTTCTGATTAGAATATTAGACCTTATATTAGATCTCTGTCATTAGTCGTGCTGTGCAGTCACCAAGCAATCACACATCAAACAGACTTTACGGAGATAGATCTCAATCTAGAAACAATATTGAATGTACCCCTTCTTGCCACGCTGATTATTTCACTCACAAGAATGATAAGTCGAAATCACTGGCCTACACCCGCTCAAGGGCAACAAGTCAAGTGTCATAGTCCTGCAACTTTGTAACTGTAGCATAGCCTGAATTCCGCTCTAGCGAAACACTTAAACAGCACGCAATCCTATTTCAATATATAGTGCTATATACACCGGGGGCAAGGACCGGCGCAGTTGATTTCCCACTGCCATTAACGCAGTGGTCAACGCAGGGGGCAACGCAGTTGATTTTTTGATGATGTCATTCTATTAAAACGGCGTCCCGGCATTGATGCCTCATGATGGATCTTTCTCACCACATTATAGGTGATTGTACACTACTTCTTGCAAGGTTTCCAAGCTAGCAGTGATAGAAGGCCCTGTTAGAGTACACAGTTGTTGCTCAACAGTCGTTCCACCAATTATGTACATAGTTTACTTATGGGTCACTCCATAGGTAGATTATAATTTTGTTATAATTCTAATTCACTCTTGCATTCTTACCCCCATGTTGTTGCAATTCCGCTCACTATGAGTGTTGAAGATTCCGCATGCCTCAAACGGCCCAGCATTTGATGCCAAAAACTCAGACATCATTATGCTTCATTTGTTGCATGCCAATTATTTGACAACTCACTGCAATTGATGCACCAATTGTCAAGCTCAAATACTATTCTCAAAGGGGTGCAGCTCCGAATTCTTGTACTAATTGCTTGGCAGTGGTGTAAGAAGCCTGGGGTCTGGAGGGCACATGGTAAGTAGCCCTTACTAGGCTTGCTGTGAGCTTATTATTTGAGACTGATATTAGATCTTGCACATGTAAGACTCTAGAGACTACTATACCACTACTATATGGTACTTTTCTATTAGCCATGAAGCCCCTTGGTTCCATGTCCTCTTGAATGATTAAAAATGGCAGAAATAACCATTTATTGGCATTGACCTTGGGAGAAATTCTCAAAAGAATTGTTTTATAGCAACATATTGTACTGATAAATGTTTTGTTGAGCAAAAGTTAGAACATACACTTCCTTGTTCATGCAGTATAAGGAGGAACACCGAAGATATGGTGGGATTTGGACCTTGGTTGTGAGAAAGAATTAGGCGCCATACGACATATGGGCGCCGTAATTATCAATGTACGGATTCTGGTGTTTTCGAATGCTGCTTGGTTTAACGGTAGATGTAAGTACATATTTCCACAACTTGAAGTGGGACATAAATAAGTAGTGGTGCGCAACTTCGTGCAGTGGGAAAGATCCATCAGGTATCAATTCGGCATCAATCAAAGTTTGTCACTGGCCGGCACTTCAATTTAATAGGATGACATCATCAAAAAAATCAACTGCGTTGCCCCCTGCGTTGACCACTGCGTTAATGGCAGTGGGAAATCAACTGCGCCGGTCCTTGCCCCCGGTGATAGCTGGATGGTACAAACCTAAACCGGCATCAGATCTCTGCTCATCCTCTTTGATCTCGGCCGTCTTGATCTGACAGCAATGGGCACATGTCTGGGGCCGCGGCTGGTACCTACCAGTGCTAGTGATGGGGAGGGCCGGGCTTGACCCTCGACCGACCCGGCCCTTGCAGAGGGTCAAAGAGGGTCAAGGGCCGGGTCAGGATTTTTCTGACCTTGGGCCAAGATTGAATCTGAAGCTCACATGTGGGTGCTCTTGAATGTTTACTTTTAATAAGTAGCCTGAGTAGTGTACTACTATGCTGTTCAAATTGCACAAAAATTACCCGCCGTAAACTTTAAATGTCCCACGTGGACTTTTGTTTTTTTGCCCTGTAAACTTTCAACCCAGGAAACTTTCATTTTTTTTGCACCATAGATTCATCTCCGGAGACTTTGATTTTTTGCCCGTAAACTTTTGGTGGACCCATAACTTTTTAGTCTTTCATATTATTAAGTGGTTGCACTGACTTGAATTTCTGTCTTGTAATTGTACTTACTTAGGCATCTGAATCCGGTTCAGGTGTTTTTGAGTCATCAAGCACCACTGACCAGAGATTGATGGGTTGAGTACTTGATTGTAGTGCTGCTCAATAGTGTTGCTTGCTCTCTGCAGCCTCCACTACAATTTTATCATATTCCCAGGGTGCTCCCCTAACTAAATTACAGACCTTTGGCTCAACTGGCCAAGGAAGAGAGGACCCTATATCATCTATGTGGAATTGCTCTCTGTAGCCTTCACTACAGTTTTATTATATGCCCAGGGTGCTCCCCTAACTAGAATATAGGCTTTTGGCTCAACTGGCCAAGGAAGAGAGGACTCTATATCATATATGTGGAACTGCTCTCTGTAACCTCCACTACAATTTTATTGTATGCCCAGCGTGCTCCCCTAACTAAATTACAGACTTTTCACTCAATTGGCTAAGGAAGAGAGGACCCTATATCATATATGTAAAACAGTGCAGACTGAACAGTCCTGCTTGCAAGTCCATTCTTGTTCTCATTCTCACGGATACATCTATGATACAAGATTGACTAGTGGACTTCCAGTATAGCACAAAAGCTGAACTAATGACCTGGAGCCAAATGATAACCTCAGGATTGTGGCTCTTTTTAGTCAGGTCAATGTAACAATGTAGGCTAATAAGACCAAATATGTGGTTGCCCGAGGAAGTGGATTTTTGCCTGAAAAAAAATTCACCTGCAGGTGGAGGCTCAGGCGGGTTGCCTAGCTACTTGGAGCCCCTACCAGCTACCCCAAATAGTTAAATCTAGCTTAAATCTCGCTTAAATCTGCCAGAATTTTTCCAGAAAAATCGCTCTGAGTCTGCATGAAAGGAAGCCATTTTTGCTCAAACTTCAACTTAAGATGAAGTCAAAATTGACTCAAAAACCCAGATCTGAATTTGTAGTGCCTACCATTTATCAGGGGTCCTGTTATTACTACTATTTCCTTTCATTAATCTTGGTAACTTACTCACTTTCAGTAGCCCAGGGCTATGGTTTAAGAGTTAGCTGTACAAAGGGTCTATGTTGAGTGTTACTTCTTATAGGAGCAGCTTACTCATTTCTCCTTCTCCTTTCATCATGGAACAGATTATATGTACAAATTATATGTCCCACAGGCTGCAGACTTTTCTTTATAGTCTCCCAAGCCAGTGAAAGTCCTTGTGTCCATCTTTAGATGCTGTAGAGCACATTACCTTTTCTATTTGAGGTTAAGCACAATTTGTATCCTTTCCACGCATGTGGCAAGCCTTGACTTGAATTAAAGCAGAAAGTACTCAAGGACATTTCAAAGCAAAGGCTACAAGCACTATTTACGGACTGTACTAATCTATAAGGCCAGATGAGCCATTTGAAGGCTTATTCTATTTGGAAACCCTGTTTCCAGGGTTTCTCAAGAAACCCAGTC
The DNA here is from genome assembly GCA_015501585.1 of Rhodocollybia butyracea. Lineage (NCBI taxonomy): Eukaryota > Fungi > Basidiomycota > Agaricomycetes > Agaricales > Omphalotaceae > Rhodocollybia > Rhodocollybia butyracea. The sequence goes on along the minus strand of JADNRY010000170.1, from coordinate 63,160 downwards.
AAAATAAGCACTTACAGAGGGTTTCTCAGGCCGGTGCCTTGGAGAGATAACCGGCCATTCTAAGCGCGCGCCAAAGTAAAGAATGAACGGCAACTCAAAGAGTTAGACTGACAGCTTGTCGGCAAGTTGTTCTGCTCCGTTTTTCTAATGCACACTACCATCAAGACTGGCGCATGCAACATACATATGTATAACTTACACTACGGCGCGTTCTATAAATGGCACATGACAAAGTCAGCGACATATACCACAACAAATATCAAGCAAAAGTTAATAAAATTTCTATGAAAAAGCATTGATTTATCCTGCAATAAAGTAGATGACATTTACAACTACTATTTTAAACAATTGCGTATGACATTCACTTCCTATATCGGGCGCAAAAGGCATTGAAAATCAATCTCTTTGTTGTGTGCCACTCATATTCTTTTTTCGCGCGAAAAATAAAATGCCACCGCCTCCCGCTTGTGTTTTTCGCGCGAAAAAACAATATGAATGGCGCGCGTGACAAAGAAATTGGTTTTCAAGGCCTTTTGTACCCGATATAGGAGGTGAATGTCACATGCAATTATTTAAAATAGTAGTTGTAAAGGTCGTCTACTTTATTGCAGGATAAATCGATACTTTTTGTACGAAGTTTATTAATTTTTGCTTGATATTTGTCGTTGTATATGTCGTTGACTTTGTCGCATACCATTTATAGAATGCGCCGTAGTGTTACTAGCTTCTGCAGCATCCACAGAGTAACACAATAACATTTCTTTATATTGTTTAAGCAATTATCAATTATGTATACTTAATAACAATGACCAGCAAGTGTTGTTCACTAGGCAGCCATTGGTGAGTAGTCGGACGACAGCGGAACGTCTGTCGTCGGTGACTGCAGCCGACGTGTCAACTGAAGAGTCAGTTGATCCGAATGTTTTGTATTAAATGTTCTGTAGTTTTGACAGGCGCTTAGATTATCTCTACTTATTACGCCCGGGTTACGCCGGACTTTCGGCGGGGCTACGGTGGGGTTCCTTAATAACGATATGAGGGAAACCCGGGTTTCTGCTGGAAACAGGGTTTCCAAATAGAATAAGCCCCATTTGAAAACCTGTAAGAGGTGTTTTGCAATTTTTATGGTTAAGGTTATGGTTTTATCATCTACTGTAAAGTACTTATTCTCATGAGTCAAGTCCTGATCTCCTTATGTAATAAAAGTTGCATGATCAAGGGCGTCCTGCAAGCGTCCTGGGTCTTTGACAGTTACCAACAACTGAACTGTCAAAAATGAGTGAGGCCTTACGACATTCCATACCCTCATTTGCGATACAACGTGCACCCAATTGAAAACCTTGATGTACCTACGGGACACTTCAAATTTCATAGAAGCCCGGAGCCCTGAGCTATGACCCCTGAATAATAGATGTTGAGATGAAGGAAACCGCTTCTATTTATTCTGTATGAGTCGGAGTCTAGTTAGAAAATCTGCATATACACCAGACTGTGGACTGCCTAGGCACTGCCTGGATGCCAGATTGGAACCCGTCGAACTGCCCCGACGAGCATGTCTCATGATCCAGTTCTTATTCCCACGTCAAGGTGCTGGAAATGTATATCGCACAGTGAGATGTAATAACAGCACCTTCTAGGCACTAAATCTCCAATCATAGGAGTCTGGTAAGATAGACAACTTAATGCCCTGGCGGTGATTTTAACCATCTAATCAAGATCTGAAATTGGTCAGGTAAGACCTCCGTCGAGCAGCTGCTTTCAGGGGAGTGGTTATGTAGAGAAGAGACCATGTCAGACTCAACAATTTAGCTGGAAGAGCGTGGGTATGAAGCTGTAACACAACCAACAAAATGAATTATCAGAAGCATAGAATATTGCAAGCGGATACTGTGGTACCATTTGTACATCCGCGCGGCATTATCTCTTACACCTTGTGGCCGTGCACACCACTGAGTTACGTTGGTTACTCGATCAATTACTAGATCACTAAAGGGGTACATCACTATCACATCAACTAAGCCCATCTGGGGGCCGTCCCTCACTACTGTAATCATTTTTGCTACCAGACTTCATCATTTCCAGCATGTATTGGAAATAATAGGGAATTAAAAAACAAACAAAATTTTATATAAAGCGTGCCAATGCGCTCTTGTCTCTGCACCCTTTGCTGTTCTGACAACGTGTCATGTCTTCCACTGGTTCCGTTCCTGATTTCTCCACTTATGAAGGGTTTAACCTGGGTCCCATTCTTACACCATTTTTTGTTGGGACTGTGATATCCTTGATGTGGGTGAAATCTTGGTCTGGTAGCCCATTTCACTTATAATCTTCTAGCCTATCCGGGATCACTATCCTGCAGGCGTGGACTTACTTCCCCAGCAAGGATCGCACATTTATTCAGATCATTGTTCGTCTTAGTTGAATGTGTTGTATTATTATTGTTGTTGATGAACTCTTCTAGGCGGCGTGCATGATGTATGGCTTCAAACTAGCACCAGCAGGACAGATATTGAATATTCATAAACTACAGTATGCTAGACTTGATATCTACCGGTCTCATCTCTCAAGGTACATGGTACTACTTGGTGAGTTTCTCAATTTGTTTACTTTGCCTGATAAGATTAGTTTTCTAATGTGTAATAAAGATTCCGCGCTTTGGTTCTCTTCTCCCTTTGCAAAGTTTGGTCCCGTGAGACATAAGTGAAATCCATGACTAGTGGCAGCTCTACTGACAATGTCTCTCAGGACTCTTGGCGCGGAATGCACAATTTCTGTTGTAATCATCTTCATGTATGTTTATTTATGTCACATAGTGTGAAGTAGTCATTTATATAGCTACTACAGATGTCAGTCATACTTTGTCTGGCAGATTCTCACTGGTGAGTGATTCATTGTTGTGTGAATATGCTAGAATTTCACTTGATATAGTATCTGGCCAACGCCCCTATCAACGTGTCATTTGTGGTGTAATTGTAGGATTTTGTCCCCAAGAGTCAAGCAAAATTTATACTGAATACTAGTACTAGATGGTGTTTGCAGTCACATCCTTTAGTGAGTCCAACACCGTAAGCACCCCACTTACCTCTTGACTGATCTATACATGTAGTTGGTGGCATGGGTAAGCTCACTTGTCCATCAATGTCAGCTCATTTTCAAGCCTACATAGCCTGCTCCATTATTATGGTTACTGACAAGGGCAACATTTTAATGAACAGAAGCTACCAGTTTGCGGTAAGGCAAGGAGTAGTTGCCTCGACGGATTCATCTAACATTGCCCAATCCGCAGGTATCGGCTGGTATCGCCAAAGGTGCATCCTCTGTCACAGACATCCTTGCAACAGCCACCTTCTGCTGGTCCCTTGATGCCTCAAAAACAGGAGTCAAGAGGTAGGCCCATTCTGTGAAGAATATTGACATACCTGAAGCTGAAGGCCATATTCATTCAAGAACTGATTCTATTATCAAGAGATTGATTTCATACATCATTCAGCGCGGCATAGTAGTGACAGCAATCCAAACACTTTTCTTGCTTTTGTTTTTTCTCACAGAGTCCCACACCTACTGGTAATCAACTTTTCATGAGCTACATTTGCAGTCAATGCTGACTGCTTATTGATCCTCTTTTTTGATTCACAAGGCTTGCTCTACATGTGAATGTGACAAGGCTGTATGCAAATACTTTCTGTGAGTATTTGCTAATCTTCTTTAGGTTAAAATCCACTAACTACTAACATTGACAGTTGCTATGTACGTTGTCAAAACTCCCTTGAAATTGTTGTTCAAATGAAGTTTTCCCAGGCTTAATGGACGGGACAATATCCGGGCAAAGGCTCAGAACACTTACACCATGACAATGGCGATTTCCGGTGATACCGGTGGTACCTACAATCAAAGTTTCAATGCAAGTGCCGGTGGTCAAGATGTGTTTAATGAGGATAATGTGGGTTTTCCACATTCCCGCTTCCGTTTTTGTTAGTGTAATGCTAATCATGTAACAACAGAAACGCATACATGTTGACAAGGTTGTTGTTGTTGATAATGTCTAAGTTTTTGACCAACACAGGGGATGGGATTCCGGCAATTTAACGCTCTCTTTTTCTACATATTTAAATATTATCCAATGTCCATTCCTTTGCGTCACAGCATGCACTGTTTAATCAGTTTGTGCATGTCATACCCATTTTTGAAAAGTTCTGTGCTTGGTACTGAGTTTGTGTTTTTAAATTTAAACTTTCGCACACCTGGAGAGCGGTCACGGGTCAACCTGGAAGAAAGCTGAGTTTGTAGGGAAGTGAAAATTTGTTAAAAGTCGATGAACTTATCTTGTTATGTCATCTATACGTTTGTTAATTAACTACCTGGGGGACATAGAGGGACGATGAGGAGGTGAGTAGAACTGTGGAAACTGCGGATTTGATGAGCGGTGTGGGGAGAGTGGCTGTGAACGTCTGTATCGTGCTATAGAACATCAAAACCCGGTTAGAAATGACCAAGATATCAACATGTCAATAAAACTCAAACTGACCCAAGGGAAATGTAGAACAACGAACAAGTGAATACAAGTCCACAAACCACAGCGTGAACAAGTAGTGCATAGAGAGTCACCGAAGTGTACAGATTGTCCTATTCAGTGGAGCAATCCAGCCCTGTACCCTCTCATTACCGCCTGGATATGAGCATCAAGCATATCGAACAGCATCAGGACAGTACTGGCCACTGAAGTCATTTATTAAAGTTCGGGAAGGTGATAAGGGGCGCAACTTGAAGTTGGAAGAGCCATCTAGATTTTTTGAATGTTTGGAAGGCCCAAAAGTGCAGAGCAGCTGGAAACAATGATGAACAGAAGCAAAAAGAGCACCTGCGGGTGATTTCGGAAGTCCGCTCCGAACGGCGCTTCTCTCAACGTCGTTGTTTCAAACGTTGAGCTCAAGCCTCAAGATTAACTAGGGATACTATCGGACCTTCCGGAAATTGTACGTATTAGTACTTAGCATTATTATGGTCAAGTTGAGATTTTATCAACAAGATATGGCTGCAGGATATCCATGTAAATGTAATTGTGCTGTGGTCTCCATGCTCGACAGTGAGCTCTGAGATGAACAGTAACTCAGATGGCCTTCGAAAGCTTTGAGCTCAAGTCTTGTACATTTAGTAATGATTACCCAAAAAAATCTCATTAAGAAAATCTTATAATCATCTTGAGGAGCCAAGTTGGCAGTTAGAAACACTTGCAGATCTTGGGCGTATTTCGAACAACCGCAAATCGTAAGACAGGTTGTTCTCCTGCTCAACTTCATTTGAGCTGCTGATTTTTTTCACAATATAATGTTCATATGTACATGACATTGAATCTGAATTTATGTGTAGTTTGTGCAATGTTTTGTGCAAGTCGTTTTCGTGGGTTGTACAGAAAATCGCTGGCGCTTAACACACCTCAAACAAGATAAGATTGAACCCGGACTAGACAGCCACAAACATATGCCCTACCATTCATGTATATCCCATTAAGTTCTAACAAGAACATTTTTAACTTGAACTATGGCCCACACGCGGACTAACATGATAACACGGCAAATATTCCAACTGGTCTGTGCACGACAGCGCTTAACGTTCCCGCTGGTCTGTGCACAACAGCGCTTGTTTTCACTTAAAATCTCGAAACGCATCAAAAATGCCATTGTTCCCTTCTTCCCAAACGACATCTTCGTTCTTTTCTCATCCTTGGTCAGTCTACATGGGCCCATGGCTTCGTTCATAGTATGTGTTGTTGGTTATTGACAAATATGAGCTGACATTTATTTTGACCAGACACTTTGAATATGTTTGACGAAACTGGGTAGTGCAGTAATGGTACATGGCAATGTTCTTCCTGTTGTCCACAAATGAAGTTTTATCTTAGGCACCCAACACTGCAGTCCAACTCATGATTCAACCATCGCCTTGTAGGAATTTGGATTGGAATATTTGCAAGTGCCTCCGTGTACAAACCTGGACTGACTCATATGGACTGGAGTCATAGTGTGTCAATATTGCATTGACTCATTTGTAGTACATAGTTACTGTGCATTGAGTCATTGACTGTGCAATGATTCTAAATGACTCATAATGACTTTACATGACTTGCCTGGACTTAAAGCAAGTCAATTCCCTTATGTAGTGTAGTATACAATTGTATAGTATATAAGTACCTAGTTTTATGGAATGAGACTCCATCGGGTTGTTGACCCAGGGCTTTACCCATCTCTACCCTCTGGTGTGCTTTTGTCCCCACATTTGGAGGATGAGCGTAGCTTGTATCTGAATTTTCCCCCTTTACAACAACACGCCTACCTTCCACTCATTTCACTTGTTGCTCCCACCACAGGTCACGGTATTCTTTGAACTCCAATTATCAATACAACAGTAACGTTCTCGCTTTTGCTATATAGTTACCTGCCATGTCTATGATTATGTATTATCTCCTACACTATATTTATTGCTTGTGATCATGTTACTCACTGTACTTATATTCTATTAATAGAGCTGTTTACACTGTTGTGTTATGTGCTTGAGGAGGGAATTGCAAGCTATTGTTAGTAATATTATGTCTGCTATTGAGGCCAGATGAGGGAATAAGTGCTCCTGAGGTCTCACTGGGGTCCACCTGGGCGTGGCTTGAGCATAACACAAGTTCTTCTGAGGTCTTACTTAGGTGCACCTGGTGAACTTGAGTATTCCCTGGGTGTAACTTGGTTGGCTTGAGTGAATCTGAGGTCAGCCTGAGTGAAAGTAACCTTGTGAATTCAGTCTCTGGCAGCTCAAGTGTCTTGACTAACTTAGAGGCCTTCAGGTGGCCAGAGGAGCCCCAGCCTCCCTAAGTTTGCTCAAGTAGGGGGGGGGGGGGGGGGGTATTTTCCTGATGCTTCCAGTCAATGCGCTCCGCATCTCGCAGCTCTTACCCAAAAAGCCCGTGCGGAGCGTGCTCTAAAGGCTGCTACCTGAGACCATGAGCACAATTTAAAGCCCTATGTGGTCAAGCAAGCCAAGGGCAGCAGCTCCATCCGCCTTGAGAAGTTCAACATCCGCGAGCTTCCTGGTTCATCCAGCGGATACACCGGTAACCCTCGTCATAAGCTGCCTCCTGGCCTTCAACACATCTGGAAGGACTTGGATACACTTACCAGCCTGGAATCGATGATGTTGTTGCCGTGGGATGGGTTGTACGTCCTCGTTTTCTACCTCCTCCCCTTTATTAAGTTGTCTCTTCTCTCTAGCACTTGCACCATGCTGGTCAACCAAGCTGACCGAGTTATGGTTGTGCTAGGCGGGGTTCCGCCTAAAGCTGCCGATGCCGACTGGGATGCTAACACAGCGGCTGTCACCCAAGCTATCAAGGCTTGCTACAAGGGGAGTACCTTCTCTGCCAACTAGAGAGGCAGTCGCCAAGGCGATTTTGCTCACCGCACTGTGGGCTTTGGTTATGGTAACAGGTGCCCCCACCAGCAGAATTACTGGGTCTCTGGTGTTGCCAACCAAGGGCCATGCGCAGCTTTCTTCAGCACCGCGCTGTGCTACGTATCAAGGCCTTTAGTAACTGTAACAGCTGATTCTGTAAAGCCTTTCTAAAGGACACCGATAATTGTCCAAGCAACCTTTACAAAGGTCAGCAATGATGCTTGGACCTGTCAATTTGAATGCTGCCGGGTCCCAATGGCTCAGGCGGCACCCCGGCAGGGCTGATAGATTAGATTACTACCATATAGGGAAAAGAAAAAAAATGATATGGGCTAGATAGGCGCCTAAAATCGAGAAAAAAATCGTGAAAAATGCCGAAAATATTCTAGGTGGCGAGCGGGGGGCAGGGCGCATGAGCGGGGGCGTGGGAAACCATTCAAAAAGAAATGCCGTTTGAATGCCGTTTAAAACTTCGTTGTGAGAAAATCTAATGAAATCTAATCTCATTTTAAGATGTAACACTGGCAAGCACCTGTGCCCTGCCCGACAATGTTCAGCGTGAGGTTTTGAATGAGATTTTTTTTCAACGTCTCATTCAGACAGGAAGTCCTCTTGCTTGATCGCTATCTCTACAAGCTTATCCCAAGTTTTGAAGAGGGGGAAATTGGAGATGAATACAACACGTCAACTTGAGAGCAGTGGACTATTGCTATCGAGGCAGCTTTGTTTAGTGGTGGCCCATCCTCCTCGTTCTCCATATGCCAAGCCACTTTGTACTCCTTCTTCCGAATCATGAGGGGCTGGACAGCACCAACGCCTATGGTCCCGGACACACTTGAAGATGGGAAACGTCTTTCTCCTGGGAACATTTGTTCATGAAGTGAGTTGGATGCTACTGAGTATTATTTGGCATACTTTTATATCTTTTCGTTCCCTGGGTGCTTCCATTGCGCACCGCTTCTCCCTCATTATATCTAGCTGGTGAACTTTTGCTGTATTTTTATCCGAACCATTGAATTAGCCGTCCAGTTACACAAGCCACTTGCTTGAGGGCCCAACTTTGGGATCTGGTTAGCAACTGACCTGTGCTGCTGTTCTGAATATTTTATCTTGTTCAAATGCTTTTTTGTTTCTTTTACTTTTTGTTTTGTTTACTTATTAATTCTACTTGGCATTAATATGCATCATAATGTGAGGCAAGCTAAGTACCAGTCAGGACTTGACCCCATTTGCTCTGTCTCTTTCTTTTGTTTCAACCACCACCACTCCATTAACTTTTTGCCCGCTTGTACGTTTTCTTTATCTTTTATTAGTGATCACTATGACTTACTTCCCTTCAATACAAGCTACTGCAACCACCAAAAAACCTAGTATGTATCACTTTGCAATGACCTCTGTTTTTTTCTCATTTACAAGTTGTAGGCCCTAGGTTGACTCGTTCCAAAGCTGCTGCCCCAACCCGTGCAGCAGCAGCTAGGGGAATGGCGGCAAGACTAAGGCGACGCCGGTCACCGCTTCTACACAGGCCAAGCTTTGTGCTGTCATCAGGAAAAGCCGTTTTTGCCTAGGTGACCACAGAGTGGCCTAAAGCAAACTAGGTGACCTATGAATCCCATGGCATCGGGCTCGTCCCTTGCCAGTTAAGGCTCCTGAGGATGCCCTAGGGTATCCTAGGCAAACCCAGGTGTTCCCAAAGTTGTCCTGGAGCTTCCCTGGGGTTTCCTAGGATACCCTAGGATACCCTGGGGAATCCTCAAGAGCCTTGACTGGCAAGGGACAAGCCCAAATTCCTAGGATGCCATAGGATTCATAGGTCACCTAGTTTGCTTTAGGCCACTCTGGGGTCACCTAGGCGAAAACAGCTTTTCCTGATGGTTCAAGCTCAGCAGAAGAAAAAGGCCAAAGCTGCTAAAAAAGAGCAAGAAGCTATTTTTTCTTTCTTTCTTTTGCTGGTCCTGGCTAACAACCCTCAATATTTGTAGTGATTTGTGAGCTCGTTAAGGCCATGGCTGCCAAGGCTAAAGGTGAGGAAGAGGAAGAGAACCACAATGCCAACCCTGACCTTTATGGCCAGGGTGACAACAACTTTGACAGCCGTTGTACTAGCGGATCCACTGCCCCTCTTGACGAAGGGGAAGATGCTGATCTTTATGACTAGGATCCAGACGCAATTGTTTTCAACAAATCTCTCGGCGGTTGGTTCTTTATTTTGTTTCTCATATATTTGGTTAACCTTTCTTACTTAGACAGCAGACTCGGGTCTGACAATGAACCCCGTGGTGAGGATAGTAATGGTAACGGCACTGACAGCAATAAGATGACAACATGGCAGCTGGGATGGGCCATGCCGATGAAGAGATGGACGTCGATGATGGCCCTACCAATAATGCAAGTATTGTTTTATTTTTCATTTGTTTCGCATATTGAACATATGTCTGTGGTGGTTTCGCTTTTGATCCTCTTCCTACCTTACCTCACACATACCATATATTTTTTCTTTACCGCATGGACACTTTTTCCACCGCCCACCAGTGCGTAATCTGGCAGGGAACCCTCTCCCGCCTAGTTCCTTTGGGAACATATTGTTGAAGGCAGAATTCTCCTCATTGAAAGTCTCTTTATATGTGTAGTGCACAAAAAGTCCGGTTCGGTCCGGTTCACAGCAACTTTGTCAGGACGGAGGACCGAACTTTTGGTCCGGTTCAGAAAAATTTGGGACGCCAAGACTGGACCGTTGGTCCGCTGGACTTCCGTCCAGTTCAGGTTCAGAACGCATCCGGACTATAAGACGTGAAATACATAATCAAAAGACTATTTACACCAGAAATTATCATTATATGTAGCTCCAAATATCAAGTACCATCTTCAAACTTGTAAAAATCTGATGTGGCCATAAAATCTAATGTGGCCATAAGATCTACAACCAAACATGTTGCTGCCTGCTGGGTTTCTGAGCCATGACCATTTGGATAGGCACTCTTTAGATTTTTGGAGTGCTTGAAACATTTGGAATTGATGCATTCACACAGTTGCAGAATTTAGTACTTATACTTAAGTGCACCGCCGGAAGAAACATGCTCAGAACAACAAGATCCAGGCCATCTTTTTTACCAATTGAGATATAGAACAGCTTAGGTCCGGACGTGTCCGAACGCGTCTTGAACGCGTTTCAATTTTTCAAGATTACCTGAACCCCGAACCGGACTTCAGGTCCGGTCCAGAAAATTGCAGGACCATGAACCGGACTTGGAGTCGCGTCCTAAAAAGTTCAGTCCGGACGCAGGTTCAGGACTGAACTTTTCGTGCACTATATATGTGTAGCTCTCTACGGCTGTATGCTCACTACCATATGCTTTTGCGCAATGATACGCCCCATAATAATTTGGACTTAAAATGCCTAATTGGCCATGTTTCAGTATCACTGATACAGTCAGATTATGTGCAGTATGTTGTATTCTGATATTATCAATAGAGAACTGAGCACAGACACCAACTGACAATGATTCCTAATGGATTCTTGTTAGTACAACACAGTTGCACATGTTCCATACCTCAGAATATTAAAACCCAAGCTTCGTGTTGCATTATACAGTCCAAGTTTGGTTCAATGAAGTACAATTTGGCATACATACGCAATGCCACCAATCAGAGCAAACTCCGTGTATGCCATAACACAGTAAGGCATTGAATAAGCATTTTCGGTTGCAAGCAATCTAATTGTTTTGATTGTGCCACCAATGAGAGATAACTCCGCTCCGTGTGGCGGCATTGAATACTATATTCGGCTCCATGGAGGAGTGTGCCACCAATGATGATAGACGCCGTTGAAGTGTTGTGGTGGTTCCGTGTGGCACAATATAGTGCCACTAGTAAAAACAATTCAAATCCACGTCTAAGCTAGACCCGGAACTACTGTAACATTGGATTTATCCATATGTATTGCATTATGAAGCACAAAAACATGCCAAACAAGTGTTTAATTACATTGCACAGGTATAAAAGACATGAGAAGTCTACAAAGAAGGCAAGCACCCGCCCCCAGCAGGTATACAGCTCATTGCCAGAGTTTGTGTGACAGGGATCGCTTCGGCACCTAGCAGAGTAACAAGTAATTGACAACTGGATAAGACCTGTTGAAATAACTTGTATTTGATAAAAAGAATTGAATAGTAGAAGAAGCATAACATTGAAAGACCTGTATTATTAACTTGTACTATCACTGAAGAAAGAACAGTAAAGTTATTGGCACAGATCAAGTAAAGTTATTCAGTTCAGCAGAAAGTAAAGTTATTGAAGTAAAGTTATTGCATCCACATTCTGTGGGACTCAGCAGATAAAACCTATACCTTGCATTCCAATCCCCTAAAAGCAGTTGTACTTTGAATTTTATATCTTTTCTTGCACCCTCCGAACTTGTGTTTGATTTAAGTGTGTGTGTGTTGGTGTGTGTTAGACTTGTTCTTACATTCACTTTTGTGTGCACTCCAAAGTCAGCATATCAGCAAATGTGAATAAATGTGATTAAAAATAAAAAATAAAAATAAAAAACTTACACCACGAGTATATCACTCATGTGAATGTGCACTCGAATGTGAATATGGGTCCCAGAAGGATCCATACTCGGCGAGTATATTTGCGAGTATAGTTACAGATATGTAACTACCATTAATTACTTCTAGCGGTACAAAATATGTATAGTATAGGCATGCAGCAGCCCTGTAACGCCTCCTCCCCATCTTGCCTAATTTCCTTCCGGCCGCGCCTTATGGCGCGGCCTTAACTTTTGTCGCATCGCGACTCTTATCTTATCTTATCTTATGATTAGATATCATTTCTATTCTATTCATTTCGATTACTATAACTAGTCAAATTACATAAATTACTGTAGTTCTTCTACACTACGAGTACACAATCACATAGCCTTTGTCGTGCTCTTTCGTGTGAACGTAAGACTCTCGCCTAAGGGCGTTATACTTTTTTGAGCATCAAAAATCTTTATTAAAAGATTGTGTGCACAAAACTATGAGAAGTAATAACTACTCGACTAGAATTATAAAGTAATCTAAACAATTATCACCACTCTTACTCCGCATCAAAAGCGCCAAGCAAAATCAACAAAAGTTTGATCACATGGACCAAAACAGGAACTCAGAGAAGTCCCAACGAGATGCGAGCAATCGCCACTCACAACATGGTGATGCCACGTCACCAATAAATTCACATGACGGTAGTCATAGTTCACGACTACCACTGTATGCAGGACAAAGTCCTGAAATTGAGCCGTCTAACGACAGGCAGAATGTAAGTGATGGCGAAGACATCCGTGAGCGTGCGTCGCATACGACGCACGATAAACTATCTGAGTCTAATGAGTCTCAGGGAGCCTTTAGCAATAAAGGCTTCGCAGACATGCATGACCTCAAGGAGGCCATGCAAGAACTATCGCAGTTCTATGGACAAGGTGCGCAAGCACTAAACCGTATAGCTACCACGGTAGAACGTTGGTCCGGACCACCTGGAATGAGTAAGTCCAGACCGTTACCAGATACTGGTAACCTTACGAGCATAGCAATGCCCGTAGCCCGACTGCCAGCAGTAACGCCAGCGGTATTACAGGCGGCCTTACCGCCTGACAACGAACAAACAAGTCGTTGGGAAGGCATAAAGCCTACCACACATCCATTCCGTCAAACGATGGGAATATACGAACCACCAGGTGCCCGAGATCGGAGACCTAAAGAATCTTTCAAGCCAACACATAACGTATGGCATACAGATTCATTCGATCCGATAGACCCACCTGAAGGTGAAGGTCTATTTGACAACCTTGAAACCGAGGTTGTAGACAAAGGTGATCGCCAAAGCGATCCCTATGATAATTTTGGTGACTTTGTAACGATTAGGAAGAATCAAACTTCCCAAACGAACAAAATGCCAAATAAAGGAGTTCATGCAAATGAAAGCCCAGTCATCGACTTATCAAACTCGACAATGGGTAAATCAAATGAACCCCAGACGCTTCATTACTCTCCAGTAATAAGGCAAAACATCTTCACAGGAAGAATGTCTCTGGCCCCAAGAGGACCGAGATCGTTACCTACTCCGCCTACAATTAGTATACGGAAGAATGACCCCATCCAACGGACAGAGTCAACAATAGTGGGACCATTGAGAAATGAGTCCCTTATCAAAGCTCACGAAGCATTCATTCAAGAATTGAATGAACATTATCATAAAAACCAACCATTGGTTGATGTTAGTATTCCTACACAAGGAATACAAACGAAAACGATAGCGCTGTCAGCACCGATAACGGTACGTATGGCGCAAACACAGACAACGACACAAGTCGTTCGTCAACAAAACACGCAAGGACCTGGTCCAAGCACAATGGTACTACATACAGTAGTACCACCCGCACAACAACAGTTACCTCCGGTAACTCTTACACAGCAAGTACAAACAGTACCTGCTAAAATGAAGGCTTCTGTAAAGAAAGAGCCAATTACTACGGTGATCCCACCAGTAACAATACAACAAGCAGTACCACAAACAGTAGTACTACCAACACTGCCAGCTACAATAGTACAGGCATCGCCAATAGTAGTACCAACACCGGTACCACTGATAAATGAAGTACAGAATAATACTGCACTGACGGCGATAAGATCGCCTAGTATGCCGCTCCCGAACGGGATAGCGAGCGATTGGGAAAGTCACGTAGCGATTCAGAGACAACATAACTATAGTCTCAGAACATCCGGTATGATACCGGATGCATTCCCTGACCAGATGGTAGGATTCAATGACGACGGCATCCCCGTCGACAAACTAACTACTCCACGAGAAGTTTGGGATCGGGAGTAAAATAATACCTCCTCAAAACAAGCTCAATCGTCGCAACCCTACAAGGGTGGCAGAGTTAGGTATGCCTCCGGCACACCTGGAGATCCTGATGATAACTCCGACAGCTCTGACTCTAGCGATAGAGACAAGAAGCGTAAAGGTACGCCTTGGTCTGATGAATCATCAGACGATAACAACAAGGAGTCCGATTCTGACTCCTCATCTAGCGATTCCTGGGTGAATTATATAATTCAGCCACAAGCAAATCTTAGTAAATCGCAACAGCGTAAGCTGCGACGAAAACTTGCAGCTAAACTGCGAGAGAAAACAGGGGATGACGAACATTGTGCCCGATGGAAACACCAGGTACACAGAGTGTATCGACGTATGGTACGTCATGCAGTGGGGAAACCCGTCACAACTACAGACGGAGCTAAGAATATCAAGCTCCCAACGCCTGAGGCATACGATGGTACGCCAGACATAGAAATTCTCGAGAGATGGTTAGCCATCCTTCTCAGATGGATGGCTGTAAATTGTTATTGTGGTAAAGACCACGATAAAACACGCCTCCAGGTATTGGGGTTATTCCTCAAGGACAAAGCCCTTGATTGGTACAACGACAAAGTCGATGGACCTCATAGGATCACAATATCCTGGAAATTTGAAGACGCCATAATAGGAATCTTTGATAGATGCGTACAAGCATCTACAATACATCAAGCTGCTCAGCAGTTTGAACAAGTAATATACTCGCCCGCTAAAGGTGTACAAGATTATCATGCCACCCTTTAAGATGGGCGGCAAGGATGCAGCAGCCGCCTAATTCGGCTGCGATGCGCAATCGATTCATTAATGGGTTACCCATTACGATACTGAAACATCTAGCGAACCAAGGCATTGTTCCAGAGTATGCTAAACTCAGAACGATGGTCAAAGCGGTTACTAGACTCGAGGACAATCGTCATCTCGAAGATTACTATGTGACTTCACATAAGAAACCGAGCCCTGAAGACTCGAAATATATCACTAAGCAAATATGCCGTGAAGCAAAAGTACAACCAAGTGGTAGTACAGGACCATATAAATATGGTCCAGTGCTCGTCAAAGGACAACCATTTCAACTGGTGAAGCATCGTTTCTCCAATAATAAATCGAAGCCTGTACGCACTGAGAATACGCTCAGAAGCACGGGACATGTAACGAACTCTAAGAGTTCAAGACCTAAACCGTCTAGTGACGCAAGCACCAGAAAACTCTGCTACGGATGTGGCAAACTGGGACATTTTGCAAATGACCCTACTTGTGAACGATACGGGCAACCCCGCATGTATGTCATCCAAGAAGAGGATGAACAAGAGGAGATAGAATCTCCTCCCATAGTCGAAGAAGAGATTCAAAATGATGAATCTCCGAACATAACTGATCCTAATGACGAAGAATCGTCCAAAGGAGAATACACCCTCGAACCATACGAGGATGAATATGTCGGTCAACTATATGACAACGACGATGACTTTAGCGACTACTATGGTTGCATAATGGAACCGGTTCAGACCGATCCTGAGGATTTTGAAAATCCATTAGATGATTGCGGACCACCGGTCTGCATAGAAGAGGATATGGATGATGATTTATTCTTATCCATAGATCCTCACTATCATTCATTTATAATGAATGAAGATCAGTTGACTGCTATCAGTCACCATGAAGACGAAGAACCAAAACCTGAAAAAGGTAAAGGTTTTCGAACTTCAAGTAAACAAATGCCGCGACCAAATAGAGGTCCAGCGAAAGATCGTCATCCAATGACAGCGATAGTAAATATCGGGGGAGTCGAAGCATTTATGCTATTTGACTCCGGATGCACAATAGAGGCATTAAGCCCCTCGTTTGTTCGCATAGTGAACATAAAAGCTCATCAGCTAGCTGACCAGCATTCACTACAGCTAGGAACTGTAGGAAGTAAAGCCAAATTCAATTTTGGCACGAGTGTAAATACCTCCTATGGAGGTATTGATGAAAAAGTATACTTTGACATTATAAATGTTGATAGATACGATGCGATCCTAGGAACGCAATTCATGCGTAAGCATGGAATACAACTCGACTTCGATAAGGATGTAATCCTTATCAAAGGAAAGGTAGCACCATATCTTTCCGTGGGGGAGGACGCAATGGAATTTGCGTGCCGAACCGCAATGAAAAAGGAAACCCTTAACGGGAAATTCCGAAGAATGGAAACGCAAGCTAGTAAAGAGTGACTAGCTGCAGTTTCAACTTCAAAGAAGTCGAAAAATAACAAAATTCCAATAGTGGAAATTGAGACGATAGTGGACAAAGAACATCTTCGTTCAGAATTACAACACTCCGCAAGGAGCTTTCCGCACCATTTCCCAGTAATACTGGAGAAATATGATGAAAATGATTCATCACAAACACCAAAAACAACTATGTTATCGGCAGAAGACCTCAACAATTATGTCGAAGTCTTACAAGAAATATCTCGTGAAATGTTTCCCAAGATCATTTCTTCCTTCGAGCCGCTAAATGCGAGCTCTTCTCTGCTACAGTGGACTGTCTTGGACATTCCATAGACGATAAAGGTATCCACACGGATACCGACAAGATGGACAGGATTCGCGAATGGTGAACTCCGCGTACGTTCAACAACGTACAACAATTCTTGGGGTTAGTACAATACATAGCCCCGTACATGCCAGATGTAGCCCAGTATACTGGACCACTGTCTATAATGACAAGGAAAAATGTTCCTTTCGTATGGATGCCAGTCCATGAAATGTGCTTTCAGCACATCAAAAGACTGGCAACCAAGGCTCCAATACTGAAGCCTATAAATACTAATAAAGACGAACCTATATGGGTCATCTGTGATGCGTCGGTATCCGGCGTCGGATGCATGTACGGTCAAGGACCTACATGGCAACAGTGTAGGCCTGCCGGCTTCATGTCCAGAAAGTTTACTGCAGCGCAGCATAACTATAGAGTTTTCGAAATAGAAACTCTAGCTATCCTCGAAGCTCTTCTCAAATGGGAAGATAAACTTCTTGGATATCGAATTCATGTGGTCACTGACCACAAAGTGTTAGGATTCTTTCTAACACAACGAAAATTGTCCAGTAGACAAGCTCAATGGATGGAATACCTATCCAGATTTGATTTTGATATACGTTATATCAAAGGAATAAACAACAAAGTAGCCAATGCATTATCGCGCTACTATGAATCTGATGCGACGATGGTATTGGTGGCCACGGGTCAATGGCAACATTGAAGAATTCTGCAAGTCTTGTGAGACTTGCCAGCAAATTAAAACAAGCAATCGCAAACCAATAGGTTTGCTACATTCGCTTCCGATCCCCACGAAACCATGGGAATCAATTGGAATGGACTTCATAGGTCCATTCCCAGAATCGCAAGGATATGATTACCTGTGGGTAGTCATTTGCAGGATGACTTCACGAGTACACCTTATACCCGTGAAAACAACGATAACTGCATCGCAATTATCATGGATCTTCGTAAAGGAGATCGTGAAATTACATGGACTACCTAAGTCCATCGTCTCAGACAGAGACTCGAAATTCACGTCACAATGGTGGCATGAAGTACACCACTTACTAGGAGCAAAGCTCCTAATGTCTACATCATTCCACCCCCAAACGGATGGAATAACTGAATGAGTAAATCGTTCAATTGGTCAAATCTTACAGTCAATGGTCGAAGCAGACCAAAAAGACTGGGTAGAAAAATGCCCAATGATGGAATTCACATTGAATTCCAGTGTAAACAAGAGCACAGGGTATGCTCCCTTCGAGGTAGATGGAGGGTACATGCCATCCATGGTTTGCGAATACCCGAGCGATGCAAAAGTCTTGCCAGGTGTACGCGAATTCGCAGATTGTGCCCTTCAGCACCTCTCTGATGCCCACGATAGACTTATTGAGGCAAGGGTAAAACAAACCTTCCATGCTAATAAGCACAGAACGGATGAACCCGAAATTAAACTAAATGATTTAGTTTACCTATCGACAAAAAACTTAAATTTGCCGAGGGGAGGGCTACCAAGCTCTTACCAAAATCCTTAGGACCATACCCCGTCGTCGAGGTACACCCAGATTCGTCTAACTACCGAATCGGATTCCCAACAGAGTTGGCAAAGCGTGGAATACACAATAACTTCCACGCATTGCTAATACGCAAGCATCATCCTAACGATGATGCATTATTCCCTATGCGCTCTGTAGCAGAGCCATACGATTTCGGCGAACCATCCACAGTGGAATGGTTAGTCGATGAATTAATCGGACATCATTGGGATGGTGGAAAAATACTATTCCATATTAAATGGAATCTTGGTGATACCACCACAGAACCGTACACAACGTGTAAGGAACTAGTCGCTCTAGATAGATATCTAGAGCTTCGAGGTGTCGACGACTTCCACGGACGACCAGTTAGGTCTCCATTCCAATCACAATATTCTATATAATAGAATCACACAGAAGCAACGGCATCTGCTTCTTTTAGTAAAAGATTGCCCTGACAATCACATTTGGTGGCTGTACCTTATGTACAACCACGATCGGGCAAAAAAGGGAAAGAAAAATTTATCTTTCCCAACTTACTCTTTCACCATCATGGAGAAAGACACGCCGTCGAAAGACAACAAAACACCGTCGCTGCCTCGGCAGCAACAACGACAAAACAATGGCGCTGGGCAACCAGCGCTATCTCCATCCTCTATACCGGCTCAACTGAGCAATCAGTTGATACCTAATCAACGAACGGTTGGCGCGTCGACGAACCTGCCAGCACAACTTGTGTTTGGCACAGCGAATGCATATCCTGCTGAACCAGCGGGATTACAACAAGCCAGTAACATGGCAGGTACGGGGTCATCATTGATGGCCTTCAACCAGGTATCCAACAACGTTGGACACCAGTTATCGTGGACATTCCACCCTAATATAGGGTGTCGTCTTCACGAGATTTTGAACATGGGGATTTGTGCTCATTGCCAAAACTTCCTCCAGCATTTGACAGAGGCATTCGTTATGGCGGACCCTAGTTGGACCGCCGCTGGTAACGCTCAAGAGGAGTACTACCGGCAACACCATTGACACAACGTGTCGAACAATGAAAACGAATCAGCGGTGCAGCTGGCTATCCAGCTTGGCACTGCTAGCCGTGACTTATCATCTCTTACGAGACGGTATACTGATTTACAGCGCGACTACGATGATGCAGCGCGCGAAATTTGCAGCCTCCAAGAGAGGTGCGACAGATACTCAGACGAGTTGGAAGGATACCGCCGGTATTCATCCACCAGACATGGTCATGGCTCTCCTCGTTATGAGGAGGAAAGCCAGTCTGGGAAACGACGAAGGGTAGAAGCTCCGGCTTCAACCGTATTCTCGTCTAACGACGACTCAGTGTCATTTGACATTGATAGTAGCGCAGGTCCAATGGACCTGGATCCATCAACGACAGGAGCACCTGCTCCGTCTTGTTCCTACGCAGGAGCGGTACTTAGTACCAATCCTCCTTTGTCTTCTACCATTCCTCCTGAACTCAGGAGGACGCTCCGGCAGTACTGCAGAACTCCCTCATCGAAGGAGTGATGGTGGCTACTTTGCCACCGATGGCTGGATTCGCTACGGTGAAGATGCCAATCTCGTCGAAGTCAATGACAATTGACGACTTCCCATTTCTTATGGGATTCACACCGCTCGCGAGGCTACCCTCGCTAGAGCAGAAAATCTTATATTCCTGGCTAACATCTGAGAAGTCATCTGGTATCTTAGGATACTTCGCGAACCCACGTTCGCGAGTAGACATGGCTACAACACCTCACGGCGTTGGACCCTATACCGGGTCTTAGACCAGGAAGTCCGATCCCTCCGAAGAGGAGATCTAACTCACATAAGTGAGTTACAACGAACTCTGCTCGTCAACTGGTTTGAACCAGTTTTTGTATCGATTGCCCAAACTGCTAAGCAGGACAAGGCTGCTGGCATCACTGCTGGCACTCTGGATGGAGAAAACTCCGTCCAAAAGAAGAAAAAAGGGAAAGGCCATATGAAGCCCGCCCTGTAGGCTGGTCCAGCAGTACTGCTGCCGGACCCTCATCCATTCGAATGGCTCCTGCGGGCACTGCACCGCGAGCTGAACTCTCACCGCCGTCCCGACATGGTACGGCTGATGCCTGGGCGGCATATCTTGTCACCCCACAAGGGTTGACTGTGCGCCCTTCGGGCATCGTGTACCATGAAGACGGTGCAGTAAGCGAGCGCTCCATTTGTGGACGCCAGCTGATCAATCCCAGGCGGCCTGATCCGCCTTCTGGAACCCCTCTGGACGTATCGTCCAGATATTTGCTGTTGGCGTCGGAGGTTATCCTCCGTCACCATTATTATCGCCTTTTAGTGGCTACGGGGTGAATTACAATCGCCTCGCCTCCTCCGCCACGAACATCGTTCGCTAATTACCTCAATGGCACCATTGAGGATGTTGCCCGATTCTTTGCTGAGCAAGGAATCTCTGTTGCGGATCTCGAAGATTCCGCTTTGTATGCAGCCACCTGGCTGCAAACATTCAATCTGCATAATGCAGAAGCAGCATTAGCTGCTTCAATACTCAGGGGACGTATGCCCCCTCATCTTTGTCTCCCTGCTGGGATCAACGATCACTATCGTACCCTTACGGGTACAATAGACAATCGTCCGCCGGCCATCACTGATGTCCAGCTTACTCCAACGGTGGTGCCTACGGCACCGCAAGTATTCAACCCGCCGCCTGTGCCTGTGCCACAGGCTTCATCTATTGCATCGACTTTGTCGATGACAAACAACACCGCTGCTGGAGCCACTGCTCCAGCTCATCCTTCATCTGGACCTGCTCCCGCAGGACCGTCTTCATCATCTGGAGATACGTCTCCCCAGATGGATGAATCTGATGGATAGTCCCCCAGTAATACGTCTTATTGGGGATTTATCCCATCATATCGTTCGATTAGTACCCTAGGTACTAATCTAGTGGGGGAGGGTGTAACGCCTCCTCCCATCTTGCCTGATTCCCTTCCGGCTGCGCCTTATGGCGTGGCCTTAACTTTTGTCGCATCGCGACTCTTATCTTATCTTATCTTATGATTAGATATCATTTCTATTCTATTCATTTCAATTACTATAACTAGTCGAATTACATAAATTACTGTAGTTCTTCTACACTACGAGTACACAATCGCATAGCCTTTGTAGTGCTCTTTTGTGTGAACGTAAGACTCTCGCCTAAGGGCGTTATACAACGTCAGCGTTCAGATCTAGCAGATCCAGATTTTACCAACATCACTGCGACTTTCTGAAGTCGTTATCAGTTAACAATCATTAATCATTCCTAGCGGATAATAATTCCATCAGGGTGTTTACTTCTTCACAGGGCATTTTGCTTCAAACTAGCTTGAACTGCAGAGTTGTAGGAATATTCTATACCGGTCTCCGGTGGTAGATAGATCTTCTCCCATCAAGTTGCGTCTGCAGTTGAATTGACAATAGGCGCATCCTTTTCAGAACCCATGTTCTGAGCTAGATGAGTAACTCGTTTCAAACTTCTAGAGCTCATCGGCATACACATCCCCAGTGAGCGA
The DNA here is from genome assembly GCA_015501585.1 of Rhodocollybia butyracea. Taxonomy (NCBI): domain Eukaryota; kingdom Fungi; phylum Basidiomycota; class Agaricomycetes; order Agaricales; family Omphalotaceae; genus Rhodocollybia; species Rhodocollybia butyracea. The sequence continues at coordinate 41,214 of JADNRY010000170.1, read as the reverse complement.
CTGTTGGAGAACTCAGTGATTTCAACCGAAAGAAGACTCAACCCGGATAATGTGGTGGAATTGGATAGAATCATCGCAAGGTGTGTGGAGCGCTGTTTGCGTAAAAGGTCAGAAGATGGAGCAGTGAACAAAGGAATGAGCATATTCGCAAAGTCGTAAACCGAAAGTCGGCGCGCAGTTGAATCAGTAAGATAGGGATCCAACTGAGAGATCATGTTGAGTCTGACGCACCCAAAGTTTCCAAAGAAGCGCTCAAAAACTCAACGTTTTTACTGTACTACAGAAGTCTTTTGCCCTTATCAGTGTATGCATCCACGGGCCTATAAAATGTTTAGTTACTTCTCTGCTCTTGGATCGCTTTTATCCTCCCAAGGAGTATTAGACTCGAAGTTCCCCATGTCCATCTTTCGCTGCAATCGCCACATTTCCGATGTCGTCGAAACGGGACAACTACAACGACCAACCGCAACATGGGCAAAAGATCTCCAGGAGAAGAACATTCATGCAAAACGACTTGCCGAACTTGAGGCCTGCCGTGCGGTCGCGGTTGAGCATTACCGCCAGAAAGATCCATCTAGGAAAGTCTTACACAAATTCGTTGTCGTGAAGTTGTCTTGTAAACCGGAGGAGAGCGTCGAGGCTGATACTCGGTGCCTCGGCTTTGACTGATTCCCGATTCCCTCGCCAGGATCATCATCCACAGACACGGTGCTAAGGAGCAAAAAAGATGCTATGTGAGTGAATAATAAACCACTGTCTAATTGTTTTTTGACTGTACACCCATTTATAGCATGGCTACCAAAAATCTCTTGCAGACTGTTTTAGGACTAGGCGGCGAAGGAGACATGGTGACAATTCTCGACAATCTTTCCCTCAGTGCTTGACTTGCAACCGATAAATATGCACTCGTTCAACACGTCCTTATAAACGAACACAACCTCACGGTACTTGATTTCGCTAGCCTAGCATCAGCAATCACCCTCTCTGCAGAAAACTATAGCATTTACCACCACATGTGTTGGTTGTCATGTGCAATGTTCTGGCGTACTGTTATCACCTCTCTTTCTATTCCCACTGAAGCTATTGTTCAAGGTGAACTCTACAAGCAACAAGGCTCCCTTATTCTGCCAACACTGCATGCAAAGTTCCTAAGTTAGCCTAACTTAGGTAATTTATATCAAAAACTGTCAAAAAATGATGGATCAATAAGTGAAGTAGTTTAGAGAAACATTGTGGTAAACTTAGGGAAATGGTTCATTGCATATGATTATTGTTAGTTGTGTTACAAATGAAATCTTTAGGAAACACTTAGGGAACTGATTTTTCTCATTTGTTTTAAATAAGAAAGGGCAAGCAATGATAATTCAAAGGAATAACTTATGAAAAGCAGGGGGAATTGGAGTATTCAATAAGATTTTAAAATTGTAAGCATAAGGTGGATATCTTAGGAAATGTTTAAGGAGAAATTAGACAGAATAGTGGAAAAACAAGGGTCAAACTAGTGGAAAACAATTTAAAGAAAGTATTCTCTAAGTACAAGATAATCCACATGAACAAGTTAAAGACTTAGGAAAATTAAATGTGACAAAGGAGTCACATAGTGGCATGATAATAATTGAATTTGAGTGAACAACCTTTGGTAAAGATAGGAAAAACAAATGAAAATGAGAAATATGAAAGGTTTCAATAACATGATAAACAACATCAATGAAGAGGAAAAACTTAAGGAATCATGAGGCAGAGCAAAGGAAAGTGAGGTTTACAAAAGGTTTAAAGAGGTAAAAGTGCAATGGATATCAAAGGTGAAAACTTAGTGAATTAGAAAGTAACATTTGGGATATTGGAAAGGAAAACTTAGGAAAATTAAATGGGATGACTTGGATAAATGCAAGGGAAAACATATGAAAATTAAAGCAAGTAGAGGCCAGCAGAACAGTACAGTCAGAAGATTTGGGGATGTAGTGCAATGGGGGACATTGAAGCAATTTGGGCTGTTGGAGCAGTGAGAGCATTGAGCAAAATGGTGGTCATTGGAGCAATTGAAGCTGTTGGAGCTGTGGGAGCAGTGAGTGAAATTGAGGCTGTTGGGGCAGTGAGAGCAGTGGGTGCAATTGGGGCTGTCGGAGCTGTGACTCCCAGCCCATGAGAGCAGTGAGTGCAATGAGGGCCATTTGAGCACTTGGGGCCATTGGAGCAGTGAGAGCAGTGAGTGCAATTGGAACTGTCAGAGCAGTGAGAGCAGTGAGTGCAATGGGGGCTGTCGGAGCTGGGAGAGCAGCAAGGGCAATGGGGGCCATTGGAGCAATTGGGGCTGTTGGAGCAGTGAGAGCAGTGAGTGCAATGAGGGCCGTTGGAGCAATTGGGGCTGTTGGAGCAGTGAGAGCAGTGAGTGCAATTGGGGCTGTTGGAGCTGTGAGAGCAGTGAGTCCAATGGGGGCTGTTGGAGCAGTGAAAGCAGTGAGTCCAATGGGGCCATTGGAGCCATGAGAGCAGTGAGTGCAATGAGAGCCATTGGAGCAATTGGGGCTGTCGGGGCAATGGGAGCAGTGAGAGCAGTGAGTGCAATTGGGGCTGTTGAACCAGTGAGAGCAATGAGTGCAATGGGGGCCATTGGAGCCATCAGAGCAGTCATAGCAGTGAGTGCAATTGGGCTGTCAGAGCTGTGAGTGCAATGGGGGCCATTGGAGCCGTGAGAGCAGTGAGTGCAATGGGGCTGTCAGAGCAGTGGAAGCAGTGAGTGCAATGGTGGCAGTGAGCGCAGTGGGTGCAATGAGTGCAATGGGAAGGGTGAAAACTTAGGGAAATTAAATGGGATGACTTGGATAAGTGCAAGGCAAAATGTAGGAAAATTAAGGCAAGTAGAGGGCAGCAGAACAGTACAGTCAGAAGACCTCGGGATGTAGCACAATGAGGGCCGTTGGAGCAATTGGGGCTGTCAGAGCAGTGTGTGCATTGGGTGCAATTGGGGCTGTCGAAGCAGTGAGAGGACTGAGTGCAATTGAGGCTGGAGGAGCAGTGGGGGCCATTGGAGCAATAAGAGCACTGAGTGCAATGGGGGCGGTTGGAGCAGTGAGAGCACCCAGTGCAAGGCCAATGGGGGCTGTCAGATCAGTGGGAGCATTAAATGTGTGTTTGGGGCTGTTGGAACAGTGAGAGCAATGAGTGCAATTGGGTCTGTTGGAGCAGTGAGAGCATTGAGTGCAATTGGTGCTGTCAGAGCAGTGCGAGCATTGGGTGCAATGGGGGCCATTGGAGCAATTGGGGCTGTTGAGACAGTGAGAACACTGAGTGCAATTGGGGCTGTTGGAGCAGTGAGACTGTGAGAGTATTAAGTGCAATTGGGGCCATCAGAGCAGTGCGAGCATTGAGTACAATTGGGGCCATCGGAGCAATTGGGGGAGCAATTGAGGCTGTTGGAGCCATGAATACAACGAGTGCAATTGGGGCTGTTGGAGCTGTGAGAGCAGTGAGTGCAATGGGGGGGCCATTGGAGCTGTGAGAGCAGTTAGTGAAACTGGGGCTGTGAGAGCAGTGAGTCCAATCAGGGCTGTCAGAGTGGTGAGAGCAGTGAGTGCAGTGAGTGCAATTGGGGTTGTCGGAGCCATGAGAGCAGTGAGAGCAGTGAGTGCAATGGGGCTGTCAAATTTCAATGCTCCAACAGCCCAAATGCACTCACTGCTTTTACTGCTCCAACAGCCCCTATTGCACACACTGCTCTCACAGCTCCAATGGTCCCCATTGCACTCACTGCTCTCATCCAACTGTAGAAACAGCGGTCAGTCAACACAAGGTCGACAGCCTACTCACCTGAGAGTGTTAGGGATGTTATAGGAGTTGGAAGAAGGCTTGTTGAGAGCAGAACAAGTGTCCAGACGAATAGTAGGATTCTTGGTTATTGTTACAGGAAAATATCTACAGTATTTATACTACAGAATATAATAAACCCTATAACAATGTATGAGTCTACTTGAGTCGTACTGCTAAACATAGTGCATATACATGTGCATAATGTACCCTAGAAGATGGAGTCCGTATGGTAATTCTATAGGTAATGTTCATAGGTACTGCAAGGCAGCGTACAAGCTATGTATCATAAGACTAATAGCGAATGGCATAATTGACTACATCTATACGAACCTGCGTAGAGGCTGCGTCTAGTGTTTGAGGGTGAGTTTCAACATAGCATATATCGACAGTTCATCGATCGTATAGCAAGTGCGTCTAGTCGACTCACATTACTGATTAGATACGACTCATAAGCGGTAATCTAGTTTCAACACTCCCCCTCGCTAAGAATTGTAGCTAAGAAGTATAATTTTTATCGACTTTAAACGGCATTATAGTTTATAGACATATTGCACAGTCTATAGCGAATCAATTAAAGAGAATTCCAAGGCTGTTGCGGAATTTCTGAAATTTGACAAGTGCAAGATTCTTCGTGAGAAGATCTGCGACATTATCATCAGTAGGAACATAGAAGAGTTCTATTTCTTTTGATTCAATGCGTTCTCTGATATAATGATATCGTATATCAATATGCTTGGTTCTTCTTTCTTGTACAGGATTAGATCCTAGAAAGATTGATCCTTGATTATCACCACATAAGGGCAATACAGCGATAGTAATTCCAATCTCAGAAAAGAGAGACTTGAGCCACATAAGTTGTCTACATGAATCAGATAAAGCCATGTATTCAGCTTCAGTCGATGAAAGAGCAACTGTTTTCTGTTTGTGAGAAGTCCAGCAGATTGGACCTGTGGCAAGTTTGATAATCATCCCAGTATGGGATTTTCGATCATCTGGATCTGACGCCCAGTCAGAATCACAATAGGCTAAGAAGCCATGGTCAGATCTACCATCAAAGACAAGTACGTAAGTAGAAGTCCCAATTAAGTAGCGCACAATGTAAAGTGCTTTGGCCAGGTGGTCTGGGTTTGGATTCGCCGAATACTGTGAGAGTTTTATAACGGCATAAGCAATGTCGGGTTGGGTGCCTAGCATCAGATACAATAAAGATCCAATTACGCTTTGGAAGCGTTGTCTAAGTTTGGCATCTACACGACCAGTGTTTGCACGAGGAACCCAGGATGAAGGTAATGGGGTTGGGGTGGCTTTAGCATTAGTCAGTCCAAAACGTTCTATGACCTTTCGAAGATAAGGTTGTTGGTCAAGTGTTAAGACACGTTTGGAACGATCCCGTGTAATCCGCATTCCAAGGAACTCAGTTGGTTCTCCTAGATCACGACATTCCCATAATTTCATAAACTCGTTTTTCTTTTTAAGAACAAGATCTTTGTCCTTGCCAAGAAAGAGTGCGTCATCAACATAGATGATGGCAGTTACGGTTTTGCCATTTGATTTAAAGACGTATACACCAGCATCTGAAGAGCAGCGCTTAAATCCCAATTTTCCCATGGAGGCGTTACATTCCTTCCACCAGGATAAGCTAGCTTGTTTCAGTCCGTATAATGCACGATGTAACCGCCATACTTTCGGTGTGCCTTCTTTAATGAAGTCTTTAGGTTGTTCCATGTAGATCTCTTCATCTAGCTTGCCATAAAGAAAAGCCTGTTTGACGTCAAGAGCCTGGATTTCCCAGTCCTCTAATGCGGCTAAAGCTAGGAGAGTTCGTACAGTTTCAAACCGGGCAACCGGTGAGAACAACTCATTATAATCCACACCTTCTACTTGTGAAAAACCTTTTGCTACGAGTCGGGCTTTATAGCGACCGTCAGATTTTTTAGTAAAAACCCATCGACAACGGATAGGTTTGCGACCTTTTGGTAGATCAACTACTTCAAAGACATTTCGTTTCTTCAAACCATCGATCTCATCTTTGCATGCTTGATCCCATTTCTTTCTTTCAGCAGATGGTAAATGACGATATGATGTTGGAGAAATCCAATTATCAGGATTATTCCTAGCGGCTTCGTGTTTAGTCGGTATCATTTCACTGTCAAGATCTGTGATAAAAGATGATTCTTCTAGAGAATCGGAGATTGCTTGCGAAAGAAGGTATTTTTGTAATTCAACTCCCCCTTCCTGAGCTAGTTTAGTCAGAAGTGCTTCCTCTTCTATGTCAGAATCCGGAGTAGCGCCTGGAGGTGGCGGTGTGACCATACGGTCATCAGGATTCAATGGACGTGGTGGTGGAACCGGTGGCGGAACTTGATCAGGAACTATATTGCGAGCAGGCACAAGTCCACGTCTAGCGTGTCCAAAGCGCTCAGCACGTTCTTCACGATCAGCTTGTCGGCTCCAAGTGCCAGGCGTGGGTATCATGCCAGGGCGTAAGGGTGCACGGCGTTCTCTAGTGGGGTTCACACGTTTCCATGCTTCAACGTCTTCAGGACGGTAGCTGAATGGATTAGGATCGGGAGCAGGTGGTGAAGGGTCTCTTGCTTGAGGTGGAGGGGTGGGTGATCGAGATGGTACCGGAGGATTGGGATTTGGAGCATCATCATCACCAGGCAGATCTGGATCTGGGCCAGCTGGTGGACTGTGCGGTCCATTTTCCGGTTCAGTAAACGGTTGTGGTTGATCTTCCGGGAATTCCGGATCAAATGGAATGTCTGCACCATTACCATTTGAAGGTTGCGAAGGTTTCACAGGCGTGGGGGCAACAGGTATAGCGGGTTTTACTCCAGAATCAGATTCGGATTTGCACCGTGGAAACCATTTCTCATAGAAAGTTGCTTGTGCAGCATGCACTACGGAATTATCGCTACGCATGAATAGATATCCTTTGCTTCCTTGGTCATATCCAATGAAAGTCATTGCTTCAGAGTGTGGGGATTGTTTATTTTTTCGCTTGTCAATAGGAATAAAGACATAAGCGCCACAGCCAAAGGTTCTGAAGTACGAGACATCAGGTTTCTTTTTGAGAAAAACTTCAATTGGTGTCTTCCAGTTCAATCGACGGATCGGTGTGCGGTTATACACATGTACTCCTGTGGAATATGAAAATTGCCACCAGGACTCCGGGCAGCATGCATGGTGTCGCATGGCTTCGGATTTTTCCATGAGTGTACGGTTGATACGTTCCGCTCTACCATTCTGTTGATGAACATAAGGTTCGGACATTTGAATATCAATACCCTCAGACTTGAGAAAGGAAGTAAATTCCTTTGAGATAAGTTCTCCCCCTCGATCAATGCGGAAACGCACAAGTTTGCGTCCAGTTTGTTTTTCAGCCCAAGATTTGAAATCCTTGAAGGCTTGAAACGCTTCTGATTTTTGTCGCAGCATGATCGAAGTAGCATGAGAAGAGCAGTCATCCAGCAGAGTGATCACAAATTTAAATTTATGATAAGAGACGGTTGGAATTTCAACCAAATCTGCGTGAATTAAATCCATAGGGTTGGATGCTCGTTTCTCGGACTTAGGATATGCTTTGGAGGCAGCCTTTCCAAGCGCGCAACCTTTGCATGGAGATTCTTTATCTGGTATCGACAACTTAGGTAGTCCGTTGACATTTCCAGGAGCATTGCGTAATACGACATCACCGGGATGTGCAAAACGGTTATGCCAGGTGTTAAAATCATTAGGAGATGATATCATGCCTATCTCAGATTTCACTACATCGGCCTTTAGCCAGTGAATATTATCCCTGTCGTTATTGGGATATAAGGTCATGATCATAGAGTCATCATCCGTCTTACGAATAACTGATTTCTCAACGTTAATAGTTGTGTAGCAACCCTGTCGATTTAATAAACCAACAGATAGAAGTCGGTGTGTGCAATGCGGTTGGTAAAACACTGGGTGTAACTTAGTCGTGAGGATTTTTCCTTCGCCGTTGTCATGCCTTATGTAGACTGTTCCGGCACCTTCAATAAAGGTTGACGTTCGTTCGTCAGCAGTCTGGACAGGTATCGGATGTGTGAATTTTTTATAAGACACAAAGTCTTGCCGATAAGGGGTAAAATATCCAGATGCACCGGAATCAAGCAGCCATGTGTTAAATATCTGACTAAGGTTCTTATTCGCACCATGCACATCATTAGAAACCATTTTATTTAATTTACCCTCACTAGGAGGTACAGAGTTCATGAAGCGTGGAGAATGTGATACATAAGGTCCATTTGGACCGTTCGAGATTCCAGCCATGTTATTGAACATCTGTTGTAATGAGTGCAATTGGTCAGTGAATTTTTCCTTAAAACTATTAAGGGAAGCTTGCCAGAAAATAAGGCGCTCGTCTCCAGAGCCATACATTTCCTCGTCAATGTCCATTTCGAGTTTGGTCTGAGGCCAGAGGTGATCAGAGAGATCGACCTCTACTTCCTCGATCTTCATCCTGTCAAGGACGGAGTCGTGGGAGGCTTCACGGAGGAAGCTGTCGTTAATGCGCGAGGCAAGGCAGGTGGCGAAATTAGAGACATTGGAAGTCTCCACTTCAGCTGATTCATGAGCCTTTTCTTTGCCTTTTCCTCCTTTCTTTCCGCGGCGTGTCTTTTTGTCTTTGTCGGAAGAAGAGGACGAGTCGTTGGAAGGTTTGCTTGCCGGGTAAGGCGCTCCCTTCTTGGTGTCCTTCTTCTTTTTCTGATCATTCCAAGAAGACTTGGAATCAGATTGACGTTTGACGCCGGAGATGCGGGCCGCGAGAGAGGTAGCGTTGGATTGGCGGCGGCGATACTCGTCCTGAATGATCGGCATGATATTGGACGGAGTAAGGAGATTTGCATCTCGAGAAAGGATTGTCATCGCAAGACTATCCCATTGAGTAGGAAGAGCGGCCAATAGAATCATAGCTTTTACCGGTTCAGGAAGGATGAGACCAGAGCCATCAAGGCGGGAGAAGGTGGAGTTTAAGGATGCTAGGGCAAGAGTAGGGTCGTTTCTTCCGTCGATTTGGAAGTTAATGGCCTCTTTGAAGATGCCAAAAGTGCCGGCAGAGCCGGGTTTGCCATAGATCTTTTTGATTTCGTCCCAAGTCTCACCAGAGTCAGTCTTTAGGACAGTAGCCCTGATGTCATCAGGAAGTCGGAGGGCAATTAAGCCCATGGCTTGGTCGTCAATGCTGTCCCAGTCATCAATCTCTTTCTGCCGTTCGGCAGTGGTGGTTTCAATATCTTCATTGGCCTTGTAAGTGCCAGCAGCGACTTCAGAGGCGCTTGCTTTGCGGAATGTTTGTTTGGGGCGAAGGATCCGTCCACATACAACAGACCAACAACGAGAAGCTCTAAGGAGCGCTGTCATTGAACTGGACCAGGAGGGGTAGTTAGCCCCATTGAGGAGAGGAACACTAGAGAGGTTTGAGAGAGACATGTTTTGATAAGGTTCTAGAAAAAGTAGAGCAACAGTCAGTGACGTGCTTCCACAAGTTATGAACTCAGATCACAACAACAGAGTCAGAAACCCGTGACAAGTGTTTTCAGTGTTGATCGCATATAATTATCCATCCATTTTCCATCCACTGATCCGATCATTCCAATTCGGACTCAGTCACTTAAGTTGATCGGAACACAAATAGGGTAACTGAATGCCAAGAATATGCGTTCAGTCAACGTTCAGATGTGCTTTGCAGCACAATCGAACAGTATCCCTTCAGCATGTAAAGAACTTAAGGCAAGCAGCAGGTAGGTAATGTGTATGTACAATTATTCTACGAAGGCCAAGAACCCAATGATCGTTCGCAGTTTGCCAGCGGATGCACATGAACGCTTTTATGGCTATTATAGCGGTGACCCCAAGTCTACCTGGCAGGGAATAAAACCCTAAAGGGAATGCCATCACAGCAAAGCCCTTAAACAGTTCGTTCGATCATCGGGTGCCTATGTAAATACATGTGTGTGTCAGTGTGCAAAGTCATGTATATTTTTGAACAATGCAGGAATGGAGAGAAATGCGATCCATGAATGTTACCATGTACCATGACCAGCTATGCACAACACGCGAACTTCGTACACTCCAGGAATGAGCGTTGGACGTTCATTGAACACTGTCTAACCAAGTGCAGTAAGCACAATGGAGGGCACAACATGTGTTGAAGCGATCCGGGGCCCATAACCTGTAGAAACAGCGGTCAGTCAACACAAGGTCGACAGCATACTCACCTTAGAGTGTAAGGGTGTTTACAGGAGTTAAGAGTGCTTGTTGAGAGCAGAACAAGTGTCCAGACGAATAGTAGGATTCTTGGTTATTGTTACAGGAAAATATCTACAGTATTTATACTACAGAATATAATAAACCCTATAACAATGTATGAGTCTACTTGAGTCGTACTGCTAAACATAGTGCATATACATGTGCATAATGTACCCTAGAAGATGGAGTCCGTATGGTAATTCTATAGGTAATGTTCATAGGTACTGCAAGGCAGCGTACAAGCTATGTATCATAAGACTAATAGCGAATGGCATAATTGACTACATCTATACGGACCTGCGTAGAGGCTGCGTCTAGTGTTTGAGGGTGAGTTTCAACATAGCATATATCGACAGTTCATCGATCGTATAGCAAGTGCGTCTAGTCGACTCACATTACTGATTAGATACGACTCATAAGCGGTAATCTAGTTTCAACAACTCAGAATGATAATACCTTACTAAGGGTATAAAACTTAGAACATGCAAAAGGGCAATCTGGGGCAAGAAATGAAATGTACCAGAGACCCTGAAGCACTAGAACGAACGAAAGCAGTGCATAGGCATCCGACGGCATCGAAGTACCGGTATCCAGGGTACTTCTCCGGTCCCAGGACATGGTTACATCAGTTGTTGGGATAAATGCCTCATTTTCAAATAAGTGCATAGCACAATGATACAGGACAGGAGTGGGGGTCAAACCGAGTCCGAACAGGTCCCGTCGACGTCCCCTGCCCTCCCGCCTTATACCCCATGTGTCCCCCGACCATAGAGACGAGATTTGAGTAGGTACTAGGAGGAGACATACCTATATTTCTATAGATATGCTCATACTTCAATACCCATCAGTCAGAGACCTTAGAAATTTTATGAACCCTTGAAACGAGTTTATACGAGTTGGAAATACGGTAAGACGTCCCGATACCGGGTGGTTTTCCGATGCTCCAGCATAGAACTGAGATCTGTCCCCTTGGAGCAGTATTTCAAAGATTAGAATGAAACTTGATGTTGCAGGGCTTAGATGACGATTATCGAAGCGAGAATAGCTGAGATACATCCTTCTTCAAGTCCTCCCTCACTTATAGAACCTGTGGACTACTGGTTCACACTTACTTACAGTCATAAGTCACTGTAAGTACTGACAATCAAGAATGAATGAAAAAGAACATACCAAGAACTCAAGATTGAACATCTATGATCCGAAATGGAACTGAATAGAGTGAAACGACCTCATGGGGCGGTCTCTGTTCACCGTTTCCGGGTCTGATGTAAAATTTCACAATAGAATTGACCATATGATGCCATACAGCCTCGTATGCAGAGCACATGCTCCCCTTACCAATACTCTTGGCTTCCTTGGGTATATAATCAAGGGGAGACCTCCAGAAAGAGCAGGCATCCCTCCCCCCCCAGGTTAACTGGCTTGCTGTCAAGCTTGTAGTAATAGGGTGCTTCTGGCAGAAGAAAGAACAGAATTATTCAGAGTGCTTTTGCTTCTGACAGAACTTGAATGAACTTGGATTGCATTTGAACAGACAAAGAAAGAGACCTTGCACTTGTTGTTGTTGTTGTTGATTGATTGAAAGTTAAAGTCCCAGTCTTGTCTTGTTTGAAAGTTTTGAAGTCCAGAGTCTTGTTTTGAAAGGAATAGTTAAAGTACAAAGAGAACCCCAGAGACTATAGAGCATTTTGTGCAATAGAGTCCATTGATCAATCTTGAATTACCCCAGAACTCAAAAGTCTGATTGTGTGTTTGTGTTGGTGTTGTTTTGCCTTCTGCCCACATACCCATAGTTAGCCCTATCAGCGACGTTGGCCCTCTTTTGCCGATGAGGGTCGCCGACACACCTTTTATACGCCGCCTTTCGGCACCCTGCTTAGTATCTTATTCGGGCCTAAACAGTGAAAGCGGTTCAACCGCAATATCAAATTTAACAGTAGATTAAAACAAAGAGAATCAAAAAGCAAAACGCAAAAAATACGAAAAAAATAAATGTCTTATCAAAGGAAATGTGGCATAGTTGGAGCTCGTTGAAAAAAGTCCGCAAACGCATGGATATAATAAGCTGCAAGATAGAACTCAGTTTGCTTCAGTTCCCCAGTACCGCGAACACTCGTTGATCCCACCCTCTCCCCAGCACGGACGGTCGTTGAGTTCATCCGAACCGTGTTTGAGCGAGTCCATCCACGCATGATCTGGAAGAAGGCGTGCAACGTCGCCTGACGCAAACAGGTGACCAAACAGCTCACGGATGCCCGGGCGCTTAAATTAATGGTCTTTTTTTTTTACGAGTTCACTATTGAGATCAAGCAGTGGGTGCAACCATATGGTCTTGATCCAGTGGTTCTATCTGGAGATGGATGAACCTATTGTGGAGGCATCCATGGGTGGATGCACCCATGTGGCCACTGTCAAGTGGTTGCATCCAAAGGTGGATAGATTGATTGTGGAGGACTAAGCTTACAAGTTTTGGAATGCCTCCACAATGGATGGATCCACTTTTGGATGCAACCACTTGAAAGAGACCATTTGGTTGCATCCACTGCTTGATTTGAATAGTAGAACTTGTAAAAAAAAATGGTATAAGGAGAGTTATATACAGCGGCGGGTGGGGCGCTGATTTAAGCGCCCAAACGTCGCCGTGAACTGTCTACAATCAAAATAATTTCTGCCACTAGTAATTGAGTACTATAGCTTGTAAATGGTTATGGTCTAACAGTATTAATGTTTGTAAGTCTTTATTATATCTATTGTTTGTGATGATTTGTATCAGTATAAACGTGATGCTCACTGACTAAAGTCATTCACTTTTGGGGGTGCCATCCATAGTGGATGATACCACCATGGATGCATCCATCTGTGGATAATACCCAGTGGATGGTACCACCACTATTTTCAATAGGGTGGATGCATCCAAGGTGTGGTATAATTCCAAGATTTAAGCCATATTAGGGCAATTCTTGACACAGGGTATTTACCCTAATATGGGTGGTAGAGGGGCTGCCTGAAGTGCCTTGGCTGCGCGGCACGAGTCTGTAAAGAAACCGATCTAGCAGCATAAACTCTTGCTTGAATGAAATTTTGAAGATCTCCTGCAAAACCTCGGTCTGCACGTCATCTGGAAGGCGTCCTGTGTAGATATGTCCCTTCCAGCTTGCGGAAGCGAGAGAAAGATCTGTGAGATCGATAGACTGAAGAATGGTTAGCCCAAAGGAAATAAGCGGAAGTGAGAAATGCACTTACAAACGAGCTTCCCATACGGGCAGCAACTTCGTTCATCTCATTGCACAGCCGCAACCTCGCGGTACCCTCGTGTGTGTTTGTTTGCAACAAACCATGTAATTCTAGCGAGAGAAGTCTGCGCCAGTCCTTTGCCGATCTCTGACAGACTATCGGACTAAGGAGGTTAATTGCAGCATTGAAAACCCGACGCACTTTGAGATATGTTAAGAAATACTGCGCACGAGAGACCTCATTCTGGTGATTCGCAAATACCGCAGGTTCCGGTAGCACGTATCCACGATTCACACCCGGCCGAGGCTGTTCATCGACCTTGAAGTGATGCGACAGAGAGAGAGCAGCCTCGACCCACTTGGGGAAGGCATGTGGCATGATAGGAGAATCGGGTTCAAGAAATTTATTGTGTTGAACACCAGGTAGATTTTTGGTGGTTTTTTGTTTTTCTGATCGACAATAATCAGTAAATTCCGTAAATTCTCTCAGATACCAAAAAAAGTGTACTTACTGTGAGGCTGAGAAGAGGAGGCACTGGATGGAGACCTAGTGCGCAAAGGTCCAGCGGCAAGGGCATTGGAGTCAGAGTTTCTGGTTGAACCGGACGGAGTTGAGAGTTTTGTGGAGGTACTAGAAGAAGCCGTCGACTTGACTGAGTAATCTACATTGTTATGAATGAGATTGGCACCAAAGATGGCCGCCGGAAATGCAATTGTCCAGCATTCCTCAGCCATTTTGCGATAACAATCCTGGGAAGCTTCAATGGATCTGTTGTAAACAATCGGGCGCATAGGGGAATCATCTGCATAATCAATCCAGCTATGGGGCAAACGCAAGGCGGGGTTGTCTTCTTCTTTTATCCACTTCTGAACTTTGACCGTTGAGCTGACATCGAGCCCCCGATAGAACCAGACAGGGATTCCAGCCTATATTGATTCTCAGTCTAGTTAGCAAAAGGAACGTGAAAATTGCTTTCCAAATACAGTCGTTCTACTGCCAAAGGATCCTCCGTAACTGCACCAACAACATTGCGCAGTGTGTGAACTTTCCAAGCGTCCGGTTCTGCAAACGTTGGCATTACTTCAACAAGCCAAGTTATGCACGCATCGATGAGAAGGATCATACGCTGCGCAATACGCCATCTCATGACAGCCTGCTGAAGGAGGGATGGGACAGAGAGCTGAGAAAACAAGTGTCGAACTCGAGGGCGCAAAGTTTTGATCTCGGGATCGTTTGTGAATGAAGGGGAGCGAGGCGAAGAGAAGAGGTTTGTAAATTCTGTGTAAAGTTGCTCGATCAATGTCGAGGAAAGATGTCCCAGAGGGGTTCCAGACAGCTCCTGACCATCAATGGGCTCGAAATCATCCTCGCTGGGCAAAGCCCAAAATATATCAGTAGCATGGCCGGGCCCCGGAAACTGAATGAGAGCATGGTGAGGAAGAGTGTGGTTAATGGGCTGTGCATTCAAGAGAATGTCATGTTCGCCATAATGGAGCTGGCGCCGTAAACAAACTTGTTGGGGACTGTTGGGGGAATTAAGCACGAGTGGCGGAACGGTCGTCATGTTGGGGGATGTGACAAAAAGTCCTCCTTGGACTTCCGGGTATCGCCTACCTACCAGTCCGTTGTAAGCCTTAAGGATGGCATTTTCCAGAGGCTGGTTGGGGAGGTAAGACTAATAGATAAATAGATTAGAAGACAAAGAACTAACCATCATAGGATAAGCGATTGGATTGAAAGCGGGCGCAGAAGCACAATGTTAAAGACTGCGTCAGTAAGTAAGTAAAACGACTGATTAAGTCGATATGGGAGTACCTACCAGTAAGAAGGAGCATAAAGTCCTGAAAACTTGGCCTCGCCGTAGAACCTGAGCCGAGATTGTCTGTAACGCGCCGTGGTTGGTAACGACACCACACTATCGATAAGAATAATGTGCTCACCAAATTGCTCCGAGTTCAATGCAAAGCCAGATCTAGGGACAAGATGTAAAGAATGTGGTCAAGGCCTCACCTCTCAAAGGGGGGAGGTTTGATACTGTTATTGTCTTGACCAGAGAGGAGGCAGAGAGTGTTGGTCTTGCAGGTAAGCCATTTCTTGTAAGTCAAACTTTATGCTAACATATGTTAGATACACGGGTTGGACGCGTGAAAGGTTATCTTTTGTAACGCCTCCGCCTCTCCATAATCACCACTGACCGTATCCGGCGATACGGTCATCCTAGACACCGCCGATAGACCAAACGGTCTATCTTATCATTCTATTTATTATTAATTATATAATATATAATAAATCCGTTACTATAAGTATCGTACGATTACTTAAGAGTCTAGTTAGTCTTTTACACATTCATACACACAATAGTATCCTATTTGTCGTGTTCACCGGTGTTCTTAAGGACTTTGCCCATAGGGCGCGTTATACTTTTTTGAACATCAAAAAATTACTATTTTGTGAATAACACAAAGCTATCAGTTTAACAAGCTAAAAACAGTTATACTACCAAGTATAACAACCATTATTCCAGCTCGCTACACAATCTATACAAACCCGCTCCATTTTTCCTTCCCGCTATATCATTCACTGTCCCTATGACCTCTCAAAATCAATCAGAGAAGTCATATCAGAGTATGCGCAATCGCGCACCTTCCATTTGTGGTGACGTGTCACCACACTCAATCTATTCAGTCGCATCAGTGACTCATTCGGTGCATGCGTCTGAAGGACGGCACTACAGGCAGGACAAGAGTCCACCTAATGAACAGTCTATGACTATTCATAAGAAACGGCCAGCCCGAGAGGGTTTAAGTGATATTTCTTCTGCGCTACAAGATGTAGCGGCATCACTCGACAAGAGTACGCAAGTACTCAATTGTATTCTCAATATAAATGAGAAATGGGATGCATCATGGCTCATCCAATGGCCTTGGCAAAAATTCCATTGGATTCTCCTCAAAATTCCTGTCAGAATGATATACCAAAATTCATGTGACAATGATGTGTCACACTGTAGGCTGCAACTTGAACTGTGAATAGCCCAACAGCAAAGGATGATATTAACAAGAGATAAAATGTGTTTTGAAGCTGGGGTTCAGCTTGTTCAAATGGTCTGTAAGCCAGAAGGGAGACACTGAAGCATGCTGGAGTAAGGACAAAGCAGAGAGAGTTCATGTGCACCAAGGTGGTGAACTGTGCTCTCTACTTGTCAAGATAGATCTGTTGTTTGCAGAGGCCTTCAGAAAGTCTCCCTACCCTTGGAATCCGCCTTCATGTTGACCTATGCCTTTTTTTGACTCAGTAATGATTAAGGCCCTGTTTGGGAAGCTGGGTGGGGCTGGGTAGGGTTGAGTAGGGTTGGGTAGGGTAGGGTGACGTTGATTTTGCCAAAAGTCCAATCTACTCGGACTAGGTTGAGCTTGGGTAGCTACGTGGAGTCATGGATTGGACACGAGTAGTCACTAGTGCCACAGTATGTTATTTTACAATCAAAAGTGATATTTGGCCAATCTCTACGCGTTTTTCATTGTCTCAAATGGTGTCTACACGCGTACAGACATCCCAAAAGTTGTCTAGGCCTCCAAACTGTCAGCAGAGACTCCGAAAATTTCTCCCAGCAATTGTTGGGGCACTTTGTGCCTATACTTTGATGACACTTCCTTGTCTTTCCAAATCCATTGAACGGGTTCACAATTCAATATTGACCGGCCAAATGTGGGTCGATGAACTGGTCCATGGTATGAATTCACTGTCTATTATTTTCTATCACTGATAGCAAAAGGCCATCCACGGCGTATATGTGAATGAATGGGAATGGCTTGTCATGTATTTCGATCACTTGTCAAGGAAATGCATAAAGCAGGACTTTGTTGACATGCCGAATTACGCTGTACGCCGAAATTCAAGCGAAATGTCATCATTTAAAAGACCCCATGAAACACGTCACGTCACTACCTAGGGTACGTTATGTATTAGACACTTTGAAGGTCCACTTCAGGTATCTAGTATGTAGAAACCCATTTGAAGGGAGATACACTATGTTTTAAGAGGCTACATTACTGTGCAAGGATGCATCGTTGACCCACAAACTCAAAATCAATCAAATTGATTTACCTAGATTGATTTAGGCTTGCCAGATCTAAAGTCTATTCAATTAATACTACCTACTACAAAAAGTCCTATACAGGGATATACAGATGAAGAGAGACAAATGAGGGCAAGCATAATGTGAACCCATATCCGTTTTAAAGTAAGAGAATTGAAGTACTGGTTCCCTGGAACGAACTACAGAGAGAAACTAGACGATTAGTGATGAATTAGGGGCCGGGGATCAAAGTGGCCCGGCCCCGGCAGTAAAAGAAAGGCGCGGCGCGTCCTAGCGACATGCCTATAATAAAATTTATTCGGACCGACCTAGGGAGGAGAAGAGAAAAGGCATCAAAGTCGAACCACTCATCGGGAATGCATCGTTCTTCCCTCCCCTCCGTTACTTATTAAATAAAAGATGTAGAAAAGGTGTAATATGGGTAGAGGACCCATGAGACAATGATATAGAGCCCTGGGGACAGTGTAGGAACCAGGAGAACACTTATAAGCTCAGGTATGGCTAACAAGGGCAACATGAGATTTATCTTCTTGGCTCTTGGCAAGCCAAGAGAGTCTTACCAACCCATGGTACCTTAATTAAGAAAATTTCAAGGACCTAGGAGTATAAAAAGGCAAGGAAATGAAGAGAAAAGCATTCTTTCTTACCCCCACCAGGTGTAGCAGCTCCTTATCAGGCTACTACTAAAAGATTGAATTGATATAAAGACTGGGATTTACAGAGAGAAATTGACAAGCAATTGAACTTGAGTAAAGAGACAGAAAGAGATTCAGTGTGAATGAGTGCAGAGAAGTTAAGACAAAGACTTAGAAAGGACTTTGAATATTATTTTCAAACCACAGTTAGGCTGCAGTCAGAGCTCTGTCTGAGTTATAGGGACACCCTCTGGTCAGTTGTGACTTGTGTTAATTTGTGATTTTACCAAGGGACTTAAGAATAGTATTTGTTTGACAGCTCAGAGCTTGGGGATCAGCTTAAATAAGTCTGTACTTTGAAAGGGAAGGCACTTAGTGAAATAACACTCAGTGTAGCAAGGAAGCACTTGAATAGATTGAAGTTTTAAATAAATATTATTTGGCTGAACTAAAAAACCCGAACTGAGTAATAAGTTGTGTGTGTGTTTGGTGTGGTTGTGTAGGCTATTTCTAAGTTCACCCCAGTTTAGACCTCTCAACATTGTCTTCAATGTCTGAATTCCCATGATCAGTCTCATCTCCATAACCAGGGTCAAGTCCAAAGTTGGCAGTTGATGTTCACGTACAAGGGGTGCTCCAGCCCGTGTGCAAGACAACTTGACTAGTCAACCTTCATCTTCATCTTCATCTCTTCCTCGTATTCCCGAGGAAATCTCTCAGTTAGCTACAGCAGTTAACCAACTCTCGTCTTCTATTTTAAACAATCTTACACATTAGAGGATGCTTTTGTTATGGAAGAGGATATGTATGGAAAGCAAGAAGGGCCTGCCACGTCGGATCATGAATTTTGACGTAGCCGAACTGATGGAGCCAAATCGGGATATGGACCTCGGGGACCCGTTTTAATTATGTAAATCTATTACTATCTATCCCTCCATCGAATGAGAAGTTTTTAGAATTTAGTAGGGCATACCCATGGGCCATACATGGTCACGGCTGTGCAAAAGATGACTGTAAGTGTGCAAGCCTTGATAGTACATACTACGGGTGACCGTATTCAAATTTACTGGTTCTTTGAGCGCCTTGTGAGCGCCTGACAGCCTGCGCTAAGCTCTTTGGACTCGTCACAGGTGGAAATGCATTGCCTTCATCAGATGGAAGGTTAATAGTTCCTTGAGCTAGTTTGTCTTCCTTCAACATTGCATCACCAGGCTTCAGGATTCAGGTGGACTTGAATGATTTGTTTGTGATTTGTTCCTTTGGGCTTGAGGCTAGCTTGAGGCTCAGTTCTATTGAACTTATTAATCTCAACATATATATCTATCAAGTTTATTCAGCCAGGGATTCAGCCAGAAACGCTGGAACGAGGCTGGAATCATGGCCCTATGCAAGCCCTATGCCAACCCAATTGAACAGCATATCATTGATTCCACAAATGATTATTTGCATGATCTTCAAGGTGTCAATGTGATGTAGTAGTACTTGGGCCAAGACTTGGGCCAGACGGTATGGTTGATTACCTCGGTGGCTTTACCACTGTTTACTTGAGATGTTATTGTCGCAGTGAAGCCAATCCGGGCTGCGCGCGCCGCATAGAAGTCCCGCTACCTCGCACACCTCGGGATAAGCATGAGGATATCCTTTCTTCTCTTTGCTTTCTTTATTCCTCAACCTTATTCCATTATTTTCTTTGTTCTTTCTATTTACCGCATCAGCGCATAAAGCTTTGGGTACCTACAACTTAGCACCCCAGTTGATCACTGTTGGACTTTGTTATCTATCATATTCATTATACTTACTATGGAACAGTCTTCTGACTTCGTTACTATCTATGGAACGTTCTCTCTCGCTGTAACTACTGGTATGTGAACTAGTTCTACTATCTTTATCCTGCCCACTCGCCATTGCTTTATTATTGTGCTATTGTCTATTCTTGCTCACTTACCTTGTGCTATGTTCTACTCTCGTCTTATTACTCTCACTCCATCTGTGAACGCTTCACGTGTTGTACTTATTATTAACTTGCTGGACTCGTATTTAAGCTTGTACGTACTTGTGGAATATCAAGTTGTGTTTTCTCTGTCTGTGTCTGTGTCTGGACCTTAGTCTCCTCTGTGTCTGTGTGACCAGAGCCAACTAACAGTGTTGAGTACACTGTCTGCCTTATCGATCAACCTCTAATAATCACTTGATGTGTTCCTCGGACATCATGTTAGTGACTAGTCTTACAGTTATGCTATTTACTAATGGTAGGCCAGCCTAAATTTCAGATTCCATTCTATATTTATGCAAATGGCCAGTTAGATTAGTGCCGGAGTTGCTTTTTTGTCTACCTAGTAGTACCAGCTTTCAAGGAACTGGAGAGCTACCTATTGTTGGCTTACTGATGCTCAGATAATGATAACTATGATACACCAATAATCTCGGCAATAAGAATCTGTGATTTACTGGCTACCGCTCAAATCCATTTCTCCCTGTAAGCTGGCTGCATCTGAGTCTGCTGACCTCAACCACCATATGGTTCAGGAGGGCTCCAGGTCTGGGTTGTTAGGAAAGGTATTTGTTTTCCGTATCACATATACTGCTTTGGCATTCCATCTATATTCTTCGTTTCACCTTTATGTTTATCCGTTAGTTGCTTCCACCCGGCTACAGGCTCATCTATTCTTCCAGCCTAAAACTTATACTTGAGCCCCCAGAATCATCAGTGCATCACCCTCAGTTGTTCATACACTACAACTGAGGCTTCGTTCTACATGGGTTATTCTAAAGCCCTGAGGCAGGGTCTGAGCTCCATCTCACTACTGGAGCCTGCAGACTCAGTAGTAGAAGCACAAAAATAATTCAGGTGTTCCACTCTTCCACATAGTATTATTGTAGTATTAGCATGCAATGTAAACTAGTAAATACAATCTCTAATAGAGTTAATTGCTCAAGTAATTGCTAGTAAATTGGTTAGCAAGTAAGTAAGAGAAATATGCACTCAGCACTCCAGGACTCACACATTAAAGGGTTTGACTGGGGTGCTATACTGTATGCCAGCGTGGTAGATAGAAAAACAGCAAAGAAAATAAAGGATTGTCTGTGAAGCCTATTTAGGAATAAAGAAAACATCTTGGAAAACATAGGACTAATCCATAACACATATACTTATCCCGGGTCACACTGTGATGGCAGGACCTCTCCAGCCTGAGCCGTAAGTCTTCTTAAACAGTCTGGCAGGAAGGTAGGAGCATACGCCGGTTCTGCGCTCAGCCCCAAAACAGCAGCTCAGTGACCTGTAAAGATTACATGCATGACTCATGACTCATGAGCGACAACTGGCCACGGTACAACGAATGTATGACTCGGATAGTAGTACATAGAAATAACACAGGGAGGGAGCAAGGGTAGCCTACACAGAGGGTATGACTGCCATATTGGAGTCCAAAGAGCTCAGTGTTGGCTTAGCATCTGTCAGGCAAGGCTCTCAAAGAATTGGTAAATGGAATAGTACATATGGTCACTGTACCGCCAAGGTTTTGTCTTTGTACTGGTACAATTGTGAAAGCCTTTTGGATAGCCGTGACTGTGCATGGGTATGCCCTACTAATAACTTCGAAACGAGCAAGACAATAATGAATAGATAATAATAAATTGCCTGATTATAATAGCAGGTGCCCGAGGTCCATGTCCCGATTTGGATCCATCAGTTTGGCGATGTCAAAATTCGTGATCCGACGTGGCAGGCCCTTCTTGCTTTCCATAGATATGGGCCGCTACCGGAGTCGCAAAGGTCGTGTGTCACAGAACATCCTAGCTGGTTCTACATTTGATATGGAGATCTGCTACATGATGACTGGGTGGGAGGGTAGTACAGCAGATGGTCGCTTATGGGAAGAAGCATGTCAGAAAAATCTTGCCATACCTCCTGAACAGTACTGGCTTGGAGATGCTGGCTTTCCGCTCTGTGAAGCATGTCTTGTGCCCTATTGTATGGAAAGCAAGAAGGGCCTGCTACCTCGGATCATGATTTTTGACGTAGCCGAACTGATGGAGCCAAATCGGGACTTGGACCTCGGGCACTCATACAATTATGTAAATCTATGACTATTTATTCATTGCCGCTGTTCTCGTCGCTCTATTTGACAGACAAGAAGTCCAAAGTTGTTGCACTACTACTAGTTTATCACGATTATTAATATTGTATAACACATGCTTGGCAAGCGTTACATCTATCCCAATAGGCTTAAAGCTCCCCCTAGCCCTGTTTCAAGCTTTATCAGATGAGAAGTTAATAATGGCTTGAGCTAAGTCTTCTTTGTCAATTGTCGAGACCATAGCGAGTCATAGTCCCGCTCCTCTTTCTGCTTCTGTCACCTTAGGAGACAGTCTCGGAGAGGATATTCTGAAGGGGCTATTTTCTTTGCTATATACTTTTACCTCTTCCGCCTTATCTGTAGACCGCCCTTGAGACCACCCCAAGAGGGCAGTATTCATACTTCAACACCCGACCTTTTTCCCTCAGCTGTAATACACTCGTGTACAGTGGAGGGTCAGTCCACTTACTTACATACCGTGCTGTGATACTTTACTGATTTTTAAGGATGACCAAAATAGTGATTTCTGTGTAATTAATACTCACTGTGGAGCCTTCCAGCTTAAGATATCCTATCCCGTATATTGTACCGTATACTGTCCTGTAAGGGGCAAACCCTGGAAATTTTATGGCCGTAGTAACTGTATATGGTCCCTACTGATTTTGAATTACACAGTTAGAATCTAGATACTCATACAAACCCATGGGTACTTGTTATTACTAATATAGGACTTGTTGTACACTGGTGTGCAGCTGAAGTTAGATACTTATATGAGTTCACATCAATGTCGGGGCAATGTCGGGGCCGCCGAGACCACTGCATACTGTGCCAATACTGCAGAAAGTTAGAAACCCCCTTGTTTAGTAAGTCACGGTGGCATAGCTTCCAACGCTTCTTGCATTAAGTCAAGCCAGATATCTCTCAGGCTTGAGTGTCATATCAACATAACAGGGTTTGCATGCAATTCACATGATGTATGATTGGGGGTCAGTAATGGTCAGCTCGGGGCCCGCCATTGACTCCTCTTCATGGTAGATCATTTCTTACATGTTGTATATATATGAGCTGTGATTACACAAAATGCCTAGCAGAAGCAGGTACCTGCTCAGGAGTCACCCTGTGAATGGGAACAGCAGACATGATACACTTTCCCCCTTGCTTTCCATCTACTAAGGCGCACAGAAAGTGACGGTCTGGTCGTCACATGCCACCTGGACGCGTCAAAAGTTTCGTTCGTTTATGTACCATATATACATTTGTATCACTATGGGTCGCGTACAACATGACTCGCCTAGAAAAAAAATGTCTCATAGGTGTCATTCAGTCTGGAAAATCCATCCCAGCACCCGCAGAAATCCCAGAAATCCCATATGGTACTGCCAAGAAAATCTGGACCAAATTTCAAGAGACTGGAAGCTGCTGTATTGGCTGTATAAAAGTTATCAGACACAGTAGAAGGATGCTCTGTAGTAGAAGTATATGTATATTCCCTTTGTACAGAATTTGACCTAACATTTAAAGACACTCTCTTGCTGTGTTGGCCTCTCAGTGTGCATGAGAATATCAGATATATGCTGGTCTATAAAATTTAAATGTACCCCCAGCACAGGCCAAGGTAGGATCCTGACCAACATAGATAGTTGGAGGGATCCTATGAGTCCGAGGATCTGTAGTAGCACTGTATATCTACAATTGTATGCTTGTGTAAACTGAATGCTTGAGCGGTGATAGAGGGTTCCAGCCATGATTTCCTCTTGGAAGCTTGAAGCGGAGTGAGGGGGAGAGCTTTGAGCCTATTGGGATCGACACATTGTGACACGCGACAGAATATAATATGGATAAGTCAAAAGTCAAACTGTGCTGATGAGTCGAATACTTAAAGTAGTTACGATGACCAATGGTAGAGAAGTGTGTTTGGGAAGCTTTAGCCTGCGCGGGTGGGTATTTGTGCATGCAGTCTAAAGTGGAGCAGAGCGCTAGAAGTTGAATGAGAGAGGGTGGGTGGGGCTCGACAAAAACTATGCAAACATTGTTTCGGCAATGAGGAACTGAAGCGAAGCTAGATAGGCGCCAAATATGGCGTGGCTGGACTTATTGCCTGCCGACTTATCCTCCGATAAGCCGCTTACAGCTTATCTCGGAATAATCGTGATAAACCACCAGTAGCTCAATAACTTTGGACTTCTTGTCTGTCAAATAGAGCGACGAGAACAGCGGCAATGAATAAATAGTCATAGATTTACATAATTGTATGAGTGCCCGAGGTCCAAGTCCCGATTTGGCTCCATCAGTTCGGCTACGTCAAAAATCATGATCCGAGGTAGCAGGCCCTTCTTGCTTTCCATACTATTGTGGTAAACGATATCATCTCAATCAAAAAGCGTACCTCCTCTTCTTCAGACCCAGCTTCTCTCTCAAGAGGTCCCACAGCACCCAAAATGCCATGAAAGAAAGCACTTCCTCCAGTTGCAACTTGACCCTCGATAAGGTCCAAGATCTGGTCATACAACGGAAAGGACTTCTTACGCCAGCACTTCAGTTTTGGCTTGCTCTATGTGTACAGATTAGAATGGAATAAACACGTTCAATAATGAAAGCAACGCACCTTTATGAGATCTTCCCAAACTTGATCAGTAGCAGTGGCAATGGCCCGTTTGGCATCCCACCCAAAACCTGACTTCTCGCGAATAGATTTCACGTCTTTCAGATTCTTCTTGAGCTACGCCAGATGGATCGTCAGGCAAGTCAGGTCAAAGACCGTAAATACAAACTTACAGTGCCCCAGCGGGTCTTACACATCTCACTGGTTTTTTGCGGGCCTTTGGAAGTAGCCATAGAGAAAGCGAGTTTGATGGAAGTGGCCTTGTATGCATCATTGTGGAATCCACCATTGTCCGTTTGGAAGCCACCACTCTTCTGTTCCTTGAGAACAGTTACCAGGACTTTGTCTTCTACAGTACTCCAGATTGCCTTCTTTGTGCTGGATTTTTCGGGTTTTGAAGAAGCGGTTTGTGCTGTTTAGATTATTTCAGACATTATAGGGAGGTATTAAAGAGAGTACAGGAAGAAAACACACTGAGATTAACGGGAAATTGAAAGAAAGGAAAGAGAAATTGAAAGTCACGCGTGACTTTCAACCCAAAAAGTTAATGAACGCCAGGGTAGGGTTGGGTTTAGGGTAAAAATTCTGGCAACCCAGCAGCTACCCCATCTTACGCCAAAATCTGACCCTACCAACCCCACCTGGGTTCCTGAACAGGGCCTAAGTTAGCCAAAACTCAGGCCCCAGGCCCATAAATTAAGTGGATCATGAAGAGCTATAAAAGCTATGGATTGTTGTTGAGGGCTGGATGGTGGTGAAAAAGATGTGAATGAGACGCAAGGGGAGTGTCAAAGGTGTTGTTGGTGAAGTCTAATAGCTGCTAGCTGCAACTCACCCTGGACAGCAGTGTTATCTCTGAGTCGAACACCAAGTTATGCCTACCTTCAAGGTGTTATGACTGGATCATTAGTCTCGTCCAAACCTTCACAGTATGTAACTGTGAGCGATAGGTCCAGAAGCGATAATAAGCAAAAGCTTATCAGACAGAATTTAGGGGGGCACGGAAACGGGGGGCGCAAACAATCCCTTTATTGGAAGTACGGTAGTCAATATAAATAGTAAAGTAATAACAAATACAGTAAGACACGGGGTGGCGGGTATCATGCCGGTGGTGCTACTTGAGCCCGAAACAAACCGTCATCGGACCGGCGGTCCGTTCTCAACAGTAACTCGGCAGTAAAAATGATAAGAGAAATTAATGAGATTATAGAGCAAGCCTTTCCGTTTGTTGAAACCACTACACAAAAAATATATCCTCAAACAACTAGGCTCAAGTAAAGTTAGTAACTAGTTTGTAATACAAAACTCACAGAAGTTATTATTTGGAGATAGCTCGACAAATAATAATAAGATTACCCTTGGAGATGGCTCAACAAGCAGTAATATGAATCAGAACTAATACTCGGAGATGGCTCAATAAGTAGTAGTGAGTGTGGTGTCTAATACTTGGAGATAGCTCAACAAGTAATAGGAAGTTGCAACTCGGAGATAGCTCAACAAGTGGCAATTAAAGAAGTATTCACTAGGAGATAGCTCAACAGGTGAATGTTAGTGGATACAACTTGGAGTTAGCTCAACAAGATGTATAAATGTGTATTGTAGCTTGGAGATAGCTCAACAAGATACAATGAGTTGGTCTGGTGATTCACACAAGTGATAACAGCAAACAAGTGGGGGTTTGGATTTAAGAAAAATAATACATCTACTGTACATTGGTAAATCTAGCCTCCTTATATACTGTCAAGTATGTATTATTTAGGAAATGCTGCAGAATGACATCATAACTGTGGAGCAGTAGAATGATGTCATGCAGTGACTGGTGTTCAATTATTCTAGTGAAACCGAAGTTGATTAACAGTATGTTCACGTGTGCAGCATTATGCCAAATAATGTAGAGAAAATGAGTAATGAATGTAAAATGTATATGATAAGTAGAAATCTTAATGATAGTAGTAGTAGTTGGTTAATAATAATAGAAAAAGATATGTATATGCTTATAGTTTGGGTATGGGTCATAACACAAGGGGGTGCAAACTTTTCAAAAGATGACCGCAGCTCAAACTTTTCAGAACTAGTTCAAAGGTCAGACAAACTAACTATGTAAGCATTCCCACGGACCATATATGGTAAATCAAGATTATGTTATAACCCCTAGCATCATTTCGAGCCCAATTTCTTAAAGTAAACCCTTCACTGACATATTGCAAGTGGTACTATATTTGTCACAGAGGCATTTTGAAACAGGCCCCATATTAATCTCATCATCTGTGCAATGTGATTTGTTCTTGTCCCGGCGCCAGGTCAGTTGAACCCTTGCTTGAGTACAGGTAGGCTTACCACTCATATAACTTAGCCCCAACAAGATTTACTATGGTTCTAAAATGAAGCACCAGTGTGGCACTTGTCTACCTGGCCTCTAAAGGTCAAAATTTGGCCCCTTTAGGTAAAGGGCAAACTTTTTTGTTCTGGCCTCACTACCAAACTAACTAACTAGCCCCCGGTCGGGCGCTTACTTTCTTGCACTCCCGTGAGACTGCTAGACCAAGGTGAGATTTTACAGCATCCACAAATGTAAAATGCTAGGCTCTTTACCTAGGATTTAAGAGAGAGTACCTAACTACTTGCAACTTAGTATCAGAAATTGCACATGTTGCGTTTTCTAGTTATTCCAGTGCAAATGTACTGTCACACAGGCAAAATCCTGGGACTCTTTCTTTGTTCTCAAACCCAGGAACACCTGGGCAAACCTGGGCAAACCTAGGCTTGCCTAGGGAATCCTCAAGAGCCTTGACTGGCAAGGGACGAGCCCAAATTCCTAGGATGCCATAGGATTCATAGGTCACCTTGTTTGCTTTAGGCCACTCTGGGGTCACCTAGGCAAAAAAGGCTTTTCCTGATGTAGATTAGCCCCAACAAGATTTACTATGGTTCTAAAATGAAGCACCAGTGTGGCACTTGTCTACCTGGCCTCTAAAGGTCAAAATTTGGCACCTTTAGGTAGAGGTCAAACTTTTTTTTTCTGGCCTCACGCCAGACTAACTAACCAGCCCCCGGTCGGGCGCTTACTTTCTTGCACCCACTTGCAGCCATGGCTCATTCCTCAGGCCAAGATGTTCTTGGCCAAAGCTGAGACTCTGGTTAGTACCTTCAATTATATTGCAATGCTTAGTTAAGTTATATGCCTTTTGCAGCTTGTTCAAACACCAAGAGAAGCGCGAGTTTTGCAAATATACAGTCAATTTTGTGGTGGTCAGACCAGCTTAGTCAAGAATTCCTAGGTCTACAGATCAAGGAAATTCCCGAACTGTCCTCACTTTTGCTATTTGTTGATGCCTCCACAGGTTGGGGGATAGGGCTCATCCTTGACGGAAAATGGCTTGCCTGGGAGTTACAGGATGGCAAGGCTCTAACAGTGAACGACACATAGGCTGGGTGAGATGGTTGCTGTTGAACTCGCTGTCCGCAGCCTCATAAGCTCAGGATTCTCCGGCTCACACTTCCTCATCAGCACGAGCAGAACCTCATACTGCGCAAGATTGTGAAGCTGATGCAGGCCCACAATATCTGAGTTGAATGTACCTGGGTATCTACCCATGAAATTCTGCCAACGGCTCCTCCAGAGGCATCTATCCTCCGTGCTCCAACTTGTATCATAAACCATCGAAGGTTCCACGCCACCTGGAGACATACCTCCACAACTCCATTACGCCCAACAATCCGAGAGTCTTGCCCCTCGAAAGGCTGAGAACCCCATCTCATACATTTATCGTTTGCTCTCCTTTTGTGGATATCCCGGGTCCAAAGTTTAACACAATTTCATGAACCCAAAGCATTGCTCCAAGTTCTCCAACTGACTTGATCAACTCAAATACAGCAGGTGTCACCATATCCTGTACATGAAAAGCCATGGTCTGCATAAGAGTTTTGAAATGCTTTCCGATCAGATTGTTGGAGTATTGCATCATGTATGCTGCACGAAGAGGTGGTACTGTAAGACCATCAAGATCTGTGGATTGGAGGCGAACAACAAATAAAGCTTTTTGGTCATCAGAAAAAGAAGTGTGGAGCAAATACCACACATATTTTATGATTCCTAGCAGTATTGTATGTAGGATCTTGACTGGCATGTCTTGAGTTGGATCGAGACCTAGTAATTGAATCAGTGTGCAGTCATATATAAGTAAATGATTAAATACTGGCAATGTCTAGCAACGGATTGATTTTATCCCCAGGTTGTTCTTTTAGCCAGATCATCAGCTCAGCAGAGATTTCAGCAGTCGAACGTGTAGAATCTTCCTTTTTGAGTTTCTTGAATTTTTCTAAAAGGATGTCAATCCAATACTGAGCAACTTCATCCTTTGTTCCAGTACTGCGCTGCATCTCAGTCACCACTGATTTAACACTGCGTGTTGCGGCCTCTAACTGCATAAACAATTGGTGCCTAGTCTCATCTGCAGAACGTGTAACACCAATCTTTGAGCATTTGATATGAGTATTGGACCAATCAGCAATGATAGATATTACAACTTACTGCGTACAAGCTGTGATAACCTTGATTTGACTCTGTCACTTCATATGGCCCCCCCACATTGCACTTTCGGCAAAGACAGTTGGCATTACCGCCTGCATGACTTGCCTCTTCTGCTTGTTGTGGGTTGTTGGCAGGAAGCCCTGGTACCCGCAAGCGTGCACCACACATACATTTTGTAACAGCGTTATAGCAGATGATTGGCTCTTGATGTGTTTTTCTGCTTTCACAATTAGTTAGAATTATTTTGCTTAAGTATATGCACTCACTTAATCATTTCTTTTACAGCAGAAAATTGTTCTGGCGATGTTGCATTTGGAGACGTGGAGACAAACTGAACAAAGTATTCTTGCTGTAGTAGACATCCTGGAAGATTTGAGTTCACAGTATACATGTTGATGTGTTTGTTATACTGCTTTGATTTGTTGCCAGATACGTCGTCAACCCACGAAGGATAAAAAACGTCATACAGGTCATACCCCTCTGGAACAAGCTTTACAGAATCAGCCTGAAATGGGCTGTTGAAAGTCGCAATCGAGGCAAATTATCCAGAACATCCAAAAGCATCATCTAAAATGTGGTTACTTTCACTGGTAAAATATGTATGCATTCCATACCAGCTTGCTTGAATAGGGATAATACATGTCCTTTTTCTCTGAACTCATACCAGAATTGAACAGAGAGCCGTCAGCTCCATGTTCCACTGATTCATCCTCATCAACTGCAAATAGAGTAAGAAGGCTCAAAAAATTGATAGTGGACAAGAAATAAGTAACATACATCCGAGACTTTGTGTAAAGGCCCCTGGGCTGTGAGGCAAAGGGGCTGAGAGCGGGCTAGCTGATATAGCAAGATAAGAGCGGGTAAGGCTGAAAGCTTAGCTGATAGCAGCTAAAAGAGTCCTTAAATCCTACCAAGTGCACACAACCCAATTCTATTGAGAGTACACACGAAGTGGCAGGAAGGAAAGGAACTGAAGATTACATAATAAGCGCTATTGATAATAACCAAAGCGGCGCCAATTCCGTAGCCATTACACTTCGAAGAATTTCAGTTATATTGGTTTCACTTGCGTCCTTGCCATCTTTGTCACCGTTGAGCAACTCTTGAGCTAGTATCTGCTTGAACTGAAATTGCATATCTTGCTTCTCCAAGTCTGGATCATATGGAGTAGCAGATTCCATTCCTTTGAGTGATAATTCAGGAATGCTACTCGGAAAGAAGGTATTGTCGTGAGGCAATGTGCGATCACCTAAAAGTGATGGTGGAGGTTCCTGAGCTGGGACTGCAAAACTTACATCCAAATGTGAAGAACCAATATACAGATTGACCTGAGTCCCAGGTACAGCATGACTCTGGAGCCGTTCAGCTTTCTCTCGCTGCAGGTTATCAGTGTGTACATTAGAGCTCCAGTGTCTGCTAGCACTTGAGGGTGAGCATGCAATATAATGGCCAGCCTTTGAATGAGGTGTCAGCCAATAGCATAATATGCAGCGCATTTTATTTAAAGCAGCTGGATCTTCTTCAAAGCCTAATAAATGTATAAGTATCATCTGAGGAAATTGATGGTATGCATATGCTCACCATCGGACAAAGGCTTCCTGGTTGCTCCCATTGCGGCAGTCTCGGAAGTCGGGCTGATTTAGCGCTGATTTCAACAAATCAACCAGCCACCTGATGAACTGTTGTCTAATACCGAAAACAATGACGAGATTTTCCAGCCGCTGGATGGTCTTGTAATTCGTGGTAATTGCCAGGCTTCTCTTGCGTGTGCAGAGTTGCTTAAGGTTGAATTCGGACTTACCCCAAAATACTGTGGCTGGTTTGACCGCTTCAACAACGTGAGCTCCCTGCCCTTATCATCAATTGTCTCTTAGTCTGGTGCGTATCGAAAAATGCTCGGTACAGCAATCAGCCTTCACCTTGCAGTGCTCCTTGAATGCTCCCAGAAATCTGAGCAATACTTGATTTCAGATGGTCTCAAGGTGAGCAACTCATATCCAGTTTTGTTTTTGCTTCATCTGCCAAACAGAAAACTCTACAAACCTACTCCATGGTCTTTCTGCTTTGCGCTCATATTTCATCCTACCGTGGCCCTGTTGCTGATGCAATCATTGTACATCTGTTTTGTGTACCTTTGAACCTTCTCTTATGAGTGAGTCTGTCAGAGTGCATTGCGTGAGATTGGGTATGAGGAGATCCCTTGTGCTCATGAGATCTCTAAGCTTGATGTTGTACGACGAATGGTCAATGATCATCTAACCCAAGACCGTTACAAGATCAAGAAGAAGGTGAGAAATCACCAATTCTATGATTGCACGGATACTTACAATTACTGTATATTTATGACCAGATGATTGCATAACGTGTAACAAGGCCCGAAGATCTTAGCCAATTCTACAATTGTAACGCGTAACAGAGAGGTCTGATCATGGTATGAGAAAGTTCGTAACACGGCCGTTTCAGGCACCTTTTTGGCTCCCAAAATGGATTTTTCGGGCACATGACATACAACGTGCGTGTAATAGTAATAGTAATAATGTTAACGGCGTTTCAACTTCCCCTTCCTTTAATACTACAGTCATCCACGACATCTGCATCTTTTATGTACACCCAATCTTTGCTGTACCATCTCGATGCTATCCGCTCTCTTTTCCCTCTTCCCAGCTCTTCCGGTTTCTTGAGCTCTTCACTGGCCTTAACTGTGCAATCAGCTTCTGGGTCTTCAGCTTCTGCAGTACGTTCCAGACCTACATTCTCATTTTCTGCCATCTCATCGAATTCATCTTTTCCTTCAGATATAATATGATCAATCAAAGCATCGATGGGCACATCACATGAGTCGTCAAAGTACCCGGTGTCAGTGAAGACTGGTTCTGCCTCCACCTCGTCAGGGTCAGTGCTGAGGTCTGGCAAACAGATAGATCCTGATGCCTTTTCAGCTCTTTCTTACCTCTCTTCTTGGTCACTGGGTCGGGAATGGTATCATCACAACAAAGCTTTTCATGCAGCTGCGGATGTGTTGTTTTTAATGACTGGAGAGCTCGAAGGGTTGTGGGACTTGTGAGGCTTTCTTGAGAGCAATCGTAGCTGCCTGCACGACAGAGCTGAAAGGCCTTGTATATCGTGAGGGAATATCCTGATAATGGGTGTGTAACTTACCTTCTTTATGAGGTCAGGCTTGTTGATATCATGCCAGGCAGTGACCATCCATCCAAGTGAACGGTCTTGCA
Source organism: Rhodocollybia butyracea (assembly GCA_015501585.1). Taxonomy (NCBI): domain Eukaryota; kingdom Fungi; phylum Basidiomycota; class Agaricomycetes; order Agaricales; family Omphalotaceae; genus Rhodocollybia; species Rhodocollybia butyracea. Next base: position 8,715 of record JADNRY010000170.1, on the reverse strand, counting down.
AGGTCTTCAACCGGGTATCAATCTGAATCTCCTTCGCTGGAGTATTTCCAAGCTGGACTGTTACCTCTGTAACAATATCTTGATGTGCAGACTGCTTCACCGACTGCTTCATGACACATTGGATGCCGACATCGAGTGGTTGAAAGATGCAGGTGCAATTACCCGGAACAAAAATGACAAGGATATTTGGGTGCGTAATCTTCATCCAATCCAGAAACTCCCTTGACTTATGTACAGACCAACAGTCAATTTTCCAAATGGAGTACTGTGCCTCTGTGTCTGTCACACCAAGCTCCGCCTTCTTTGACTCAAAGTACGGTGCAATGATATCGTTAACTAGCGACTTCATCGTGTCCATTGTTGACCAGTATGTGTCTGTTTTAGAAGGTTCTAACCGAAATCTGAGTTTCATAGCTTCTTTGTAGAACAGTGACTTTGAGCTAGGAAGCGATTCGCTAGTTCCACCACAATAGATTGCCTGGAAGGGAAGGAGCTCGCCGCTGGCAGAGATCGATGGAACCAGGGTAAAAGCTCGTTCCTCGTCAATACCAACTGCGGGGACCTGCTTATTGCCTTTTTGATGCCAGGTACTTCCAGTTCCCTGCTGATAGACAGTCTGTGTCTGATCTGTGTCTACACGAAGTGCTGGATGGACATTGTAATTGCGTACAAGATATGCCTCCGCAAATATGCCTCAAGAAGGATTTCATTGACATTCTGTGGGAGTTTTTGAGCTGCACGTGCCATTGTTGTTCGGAAACTTCAGTCCATTTTTTTGGCAATAAACTTCTGAATGAATGCTTCTGAACAACAAAACTTTGTTTTGTCTGCAAGCAACTGGTCAAAAAGTTGAGGCGCGTGACCCTCAATCAAACCCAACCATAATGGCTCGTATGGTTATTGAGCTGAGGAGTGTTCCAGCTTCGCGGAGAGCCTTGAGACGGGCGGAGATTTTTTTTGTAAGTTCTGGGTACCTGTGCTGTATAATCCATGAGTGATATTCTTCATTTTGAGAAAAGCTACTCACGAGAATTCCTTGACGTGTTGTATGTCCACCAGGTCTATTACCTCTTCAAACATTCTCTAGTGTCTTTTCTGTCCACTGATGGATCCCCTTTTTCTTTGCATTATGATCATTCCATCGGCGTAGCGTCTGTGGTCGGAGATGTTTTAACACTTCTGGGTTGGATTGTTTGGCAATTCGGACAATATCGGTGGGAATCCAAGGTTTTCCTGCCTTTTTTGTGGCCTGTTGGATCTGACTCCATATCAAAGGTTGGAAGTAGTTCATCCTCTCGACGCTACTTGTAATCTTCATCCGCTTGCGCCCTCGGGTATGTTCATCTCTGTTGTTATCCCGGATCTTGTCCTTCAACTCTCGTCGAGGTCGTGAAGCTTCGGCCAAGTTTTCTGCACCCTCATTACTGTCATCAAGGTCGCGGAGCTTGCGTTTCTGAGAATAGGTGAACACCAACTCAATTGACGTGTAGTAGTGTAGTACTCATGCGTTTGCAAAGGTATCTAATACCTTAGTACAACCGCACTAATATCTTGTGTTGGACACTAGGCCTAACAGCCCCTTTGTGCTCTGACTGGACTTCTTAGCTGGTTTCCAACAGGGAGGTGGGTGTTTGCCTTCTCCAAGTTCTTCTCATCTCTTTTATAAATGTACAGTGTAGTTAAACACTTCTTCGGCATGTTTCTGGGCTTCATAATGCAATAGATATGGATGAATCCAATGTTACAGTAGTTCCGGGGTTAATATAGACTTGTTATAGACTAGTGGTACTATATTATGCCACACGTAACCACCACAATTCCTGAACGGCGTCTACCATCATTGGTGGCACACTTCTCCATGGAGCCGAATATAAAATTCAATGCCGCCACACGGAGCGGAGTTATCTCTTATTGGTGGCACAATCAAATATATTAGATTGGTTGCAACCGAAAATGCTTATTCAATGCCGTACTGTGTTATGGCATACACGGAGTTTGCTCTGATTGGTGGCATTGCATATGTATGCCAAATCACACTTCATTGAGCCAAACTTGGACTGTAAATTGCAACACAAAGCTTGGGTTTTAATATTCTGAGGTATGGAATGTGTGCAACTGTGTTGAACTAACGAGCAGAATATGCCTGTTTTACAGGACTTTTATATTCTGGCTTTGCGCAAAGCGCTAGGCCTATTTTTGTTGCTCTAAGAGCTATGATCGTACCGTTTTCCTCGAGGTTAACGTCGTTCGACGACGTTTAGGGTTTGGCGCTTATTTGATGGTGGTCGGAACGAAAAGGAGGAGTATGGTGCTTGCGAGAGTACCAAGGACGTACAGACATGAAGTCTTTGATGTATCCAATTGGTGTTACCAGTACGTCTTTGACCTCTCTTATTACACCCCTAATTCCATCATTTCGGTCACCTGGTCCGCAAGGCAAACCATTTTGGGCAATATCTGGTTTACATTAAGTAAGGGCACGTAGAATTGTGCGTGAGTGCGTGTCATAGATGACAAGCATAAGCAGGTGCATGTCCGTGTTTGTAAGTGCGTGCTGCCAAAGTGCGTGCGTGCGTGTCAGCGTATATAGTGCGTGAGCGTGACATGTGTGTCTGTGATTTGTATTTTCTAATCTTCTACCTTTTTGCTTATAAGTATTTCTGCTTTATAACATATATCAAAGGTGGTGCAGTGTGTAATGATAACTATCCCAATTCCTCAAAATGGTACTATTTTTATTGATATATTATGACACGCACAAATCTCCTCCCCCATTAAGTAATAAATAAGTATGTCCCGCTCTGGTCCTACCTCTCTATGAACTTTATCTATTGTAGTGTTTGGTATGAACACCCCTAAACTTCTCTGTATCCTTACGTCCAGGCTGCCTTTACAGTTTACTAATCAGCAAAACATGTATGCACAGGATGCCGCTGTCCAGCACTGTACAGCGCTGGGGCTGCTGGGGGAAACAGCTGCCTGACAGCGGCTCCAGCTCACCCGCGTTTTGCTGATTAGTACCTGCACGGTAAGCAGCCATTTCTTTTGTGTTGTTGTCGGGGATTGCTGCACAACAATACGTAATTACTTGCATCAGAGTCCAATAGAGAAGCTCGCCTAGGATGGCAAGCCTGTCTTGTGTCTGCCAGTGTAAATGAGAGACTGTCTGATGGCATTGGGCATTGTCGATACATCATCGAACTGGTCAAAAAAAAAGCCATGTTTCACGGAATCATGCAAAAACTGTCATAATTTCGGCAATAACTTCGCCCGTTGTAAAAGCTCAGTGCCCTATTTAAGCGTTGAACCTATCTCTCTCTCCAGCATCAGACAACCTCACTTTGCACACAACACGCCAGAGCTGCACAGATGCCTGCGAACCTCACATTACCCGAAATAGACAACGATCTTAGTTCCAAATTTGGACCATTCGTGATCTCCCCAGAACAAGCAGAAGAGGTTAAAAAGATGCTGGCTTTGGTAGATGCTGGCATCGAGGATCATGCAGCTCAAATCGTACGCCTTCACGACCAAAGAGCCAAGCTACGCGCTTGGTTGTCTCCTGTCCGAACAATACCAAACGAGATTTTACTTCGTATCCTCCAGCAGGTATGCGAAAAAAATTTTATCGGCTACCGCTCGAGCCACTGGTTTCCCGAAGAGATCACATTTACATCATCTGATGCCACATTTCCCCCTGCGATGGCAATCAGCTCCGTATGCTCTCGTTGGCGTAGGCTTGCGCTGTCATCGCCTAGTTTGTGGGCAAATTTGGACATCTACAGCACGGATACGAAATTCGAACTTGGTTGCATCGATAGGCTTACTCGATATCTGCAGAGATCAGGCCAGTCACCATTGAGGCTCTCTGTAGACATCATTTCAGAGTCTCGAGAACAGGTGTTAACTTTACTAAGCCACCTCATTAAGTGCGCCCCTCGTTGGAAAACCTTCAAGTATCGGGGAAACTGGTCCTTGAGCCTGAGTGACGAGGACTTTCCTTTACTCCTGGAACTGGATATTGACGGCGCTCCAGACTTGAATAGCTTTAAGCAAGCCTCTATGCTTTGTTTGCTTAACAGCGACACGGTCCCTCCATCCGGAGCACCTTTCAATCAACTAGATTCTCTCTGCGTTCGACTAGCGTCAGCATCGTCAACAGCTTTGGAAGCTTTTCTTTGCAGCTGCCCTTCGCTGAAATCTCTTGCAATCCAACTTGACAACGAAGTAGTTGAGGATCCACCACTTACACAGGCCACATGGCATAACATCACTTCTGTTGTTATTACGGAACCCGTTGTGCAGGGTTCATTCGAGCCATGCTTATGCTCGAAAATGGTGTTCTCTTCCTTCCGCTTTCCTTCCCTGACTGAGGTTGTGGTAGAAGGTCAATCGCATAGAATCTGGCCAGCAGACGCTTTTCTTTCCTTTATATCCACTTCCCCTTCGATGATTACTAACTTCACCCTCCACGGCCTATCAGTCTCAGATTGGGACCTTACTGCAGCATTGAAACTCATGCCCTTCGTACTTCATCTTGATATTGATGATATGTTTGGACATGATGCATCCCAGCAGAGTCCAATCAGCTCGGACCTCATTGTGGGCCTACAACACGTCCCACTTGCTCCCAAACTCCACAGTCTCCGTCTCATTTCCAAATGTAAGGGACAATTCAATGACCTTGCTTTTATTAGCATGGTTGAATCACGCTGGCTTAAGCCTGGCTCAGATCTATCCTTGGCTATGGGAAAAGCCTGTATACGGTCTGTCGTTCTCAAGTTTTCTTGGCGAGAGGTTGACGCGGAGGTTTACCAACCACTCCGCAATTTGGATACGGAGGGTTTGAGAGTGGTCGTTGCTGGAACAAATGGAGTGCAGGTGTAGATCCGTGCGCCGCGACTGTACTTAGCATATTTTGTTGGCAGCTAGGGTAAACTCTTTAGTCGAAGTTGATTTAATTGTCATACCAGGAGGAATGGCTCAACTGTTTTGTGAATTTAACTATATCTTCTGACTTAAATTATTCGATTTTTCACACACCGCTAAGTTGAGGAAGTTTGTGTCTACACCTACTCGTTTGTCCAAACTGATGAATCATGTAAGGTAAGTAAAACGGTCCGTTTTCCGCGCGCCTCTTTTTCTAGTTTCCTCTTCCTCCGACCGAAATTTACCAGCAACTGACGACTTACACTGTTTTTGTAACACAGACCACCGAATATCTTTCCGATGATCTCGCCAATGCTCGCCGCTGCATATTTAACCGCATAACTCGAGGATGGACTCCCTGAAGCAGCAGCAGAGAAACAAATGCGCGATCTTCCGTGGATTTTAAGTACATAGAAATCCCATCTGATCCTATCCGGCTCCTTTCCTTCGTGACTGTGGGACATGGAACTAATGCACACTATTCTCAAGCTATAACACCCTTAACAGTGATAAGCATAATTGTATCGGGATTGGATGGCCGTACTACTTAGTGCGTATCATGAACGCTAAACACCCCTTAATATGTAATCTTGTGCTTTTGAAATTGCACACTGCTGTACCTTCAATAATGCTCACGGTCACTCTTTACAACGATGCACTTCTCGCTCAACCTTCGTCCTAATGACCATAGCTTGGTCCTTAACTGAACCATCAAGTAACCCAGTTGTGTATCGAATTGGATATCCCTTTCCTGTGCATCGTTGTTTGACTCTTTGTATTCGCTCTAAGTTACCGTAAGGGGGTTGACCATACATTACCTTTCATTGACTGGTACATATGTATGAAGCTGGTTGCATAGTCGAAGTGCTCCCGACTACCTACCTCAAAGTGCTAGGGGCTTCTCCCCACTACTGTTAATCGGGCTTAACTCCACACCAAAAATGCAACACCGAAAGCTTGGTTGGACAGGTTTTTATTTAGGGAACAACATGACTGCGATTTTGTAGGTTTTTCGATGAAACATTCTGGTTTATTAACGTTACTTTCTCGCCTACACTGGCTGACTGCCAGAAGCATAGATGGTGTTGACTTGCTTGGTATGTATGTTTTTGTCTAAATCTATGTCAACTTACACATGCACAGATCAACGCGTTGTAATCAAACATGGTCCCGTCCTTCATCCTGGGGAGGCAGTTCTGCCTTCTTTCGTTTGCCCTTGTTGAGAAAAGAAGCGTCTGAATTTGGTCTGAATCATTTAGCACTAACATTGCGCTGAGGACCAGCTATCGTGGTACACGGACTTGGGTTTCAAATTGTGATATTATCTTAGTCTATTACGGTTGACTGGTAACTGAACTGAAAAATACATAGCACCATGTACAATGTTGGGTTTCGGTTTGTACGAACAGAATGACTTGTCGACTCGAACGCGCACCAGAGCTGTTACAAAAGCTCCCGACATTACCGAAAGCCTAAAGCGCACATTTCACGTAGTGTACAAACAGAAAGGCAAAGACGCTCGCGGAACGACTCGAGCTCAATATGCGAAACCGACATACATTCGGATCAGTGCTCTTTCGAGACTGGCTGGAAACAATGCGGTCTACTTCAAAGAACAATAAGAAGACTCCCGAAAGTGATGATTGCTCCTCTTGCCGCTGAATTACATAACATGGCCGTCAGTTTGATGCGAAACGAGTTCGGTGTGCGTCGTGCGCTAAATTTTTAAACCTTTTTTCTCACCTGGCTTCTACATGCAGTACTTGATAAAGAAAGGAGGGCTGTATGATCGCACACTATTGCTTAACACATTGCGGGGCCGGCTTCTTCAGATGGCTCAAGACAAGTATGCATCCAATGTTTGTGAAACAGATTTGGAGCTCTCTGATGCAGAAACCCGTCGTCAACTCATCAATGTAATAATTTCCTCCAAACCCAATGGTGTGGTCGTTTGCCAGATGATAATGCACCGATTTGCCAGTATGCTTTACCTTCCACTTCGTTGAATTCTCATTCCTTATCTCTCCTAGACTATGTTTTGCACAGTGCTCTCAAATTTACTGATGTGAACCAGTGTAATATTCTCAATTTTCAAATCCATCATCATCTGGTTTCTATCCAACTACACACGAGCAGCCCTCGGCAGCGCGCTGCTTGTGACCGCCGTAAGCAAACGGCTTCCCTCTTTCAACTATAAGTTTATTTCCGTGTCGCAGTTCAAGACTTCATCAACATAATACGAAGTTAACAAAGTTAAAACCATTATCACAAACTCGCTCAATTAACATACCATTATATCTCATCTTCTCTTACTGTTATCATTCACTTGACCTCTCGAAATCAGGAGTGTTAGCAAAGGTACTGGGTTTTGTACTTTTATCAATAAATATAATCAACTTACTTTATACTTGACAGGTATTTAATGCCATACTTCAGCAGAGTACTTGAAAACTGGATGTGCTAAAAGCATGTTATACCTCTCCTTTTGCACATCTCGGACTGTGTTTACTATATGAGCCCACCACCACTGAGCCCGTACATATGAGTAACTAGGGTTTAAAGGTCCAATTCAATGAACTGCAAAAAACTGATGAATTGCATTGAACTGGACTGCAAAATGAACTGATGGTAAATGGACTGGTCCCTGATTTAGACCTGGTTGTTTAAGTCCAGTTTAAATCAGTTTAAATCAGTCTGCATCAGTTTAGATTTGCACTGATTAAAACCACATGAATCACGATGAATTGAACCAGTGAACCAGTGCAATCAGTCCCAGTCCATGATTCATGCAGATTTCACTTTTTTATGAACCAGTTCAATTCATGATTCATTGAACTTTTGGTAAATAAACTGAATGGAATTAGACCTTCCAACTCTGGCAGTAACTGCAGCTGTAAGTGATTTACTGATATCCAGACTAGAGATGGACACAACAGTAACCCAATTAGAGTAGTTTAACCAGAGGGCATCAAGATGAAATCTGGTTAAACCATCTTAAACCAGTTGGGTGAGGGTGGGTATCCTGTAAACTGGTTAAACTCTGTTAAACCAGGTTTAACTGAGTCAAAAATCAAGCCAAACCTGGTTAAACCTCATTTACCTCATCTGAATAAACATTTCAGTACTCAGTTAAAGTAGTATAGACATGATGCATCCTCATGATAAGGTTTTGGATTGTAGACAGCTCACAGGAATTTTTGATTTCCTTGTTTGGTATCCAGAATAGCAGGGGCAAGCCCCCGCACCCCATAGATATTCTCAACCCTAACCCTAAACCTAAACCTAACCCCCAACCCTAATCCCTAACTAGGTGCTCCTCATGTTTGGCAATGTCACAGATAGCTCCCCAATGTCAAAGTGCTAACCCTAATGGGAGCTGCCTGTGACATTGCTTAATATGCCAAAAAGGAAAATGATGGCCTCAGCTATGAGCTGTCTACATTCCAAAAGCCTATCATCAGGACTCTTGACTTCTATAGTATTTTATCCAAGTACTAGTGTATTGTATTGAAAGAGAAGTCAATGCTTAATCCAGTTTAACTCAGTTTATCCTGTTTATCCTAGTTTAACCAAGTTTAACCAGGATAAAATCAATTTTTCCTCAGTTTAACCAGATTAAATCATTCCCAAATATCATTTCACTGGTTTAACATGGTTTAACCAAATTCCATCTTGATGGCCTCTGTTTAAACCAAGCTCATCTTGTTTTACGACACGAGGCCGGATCCAGGTCAACCCGGATCCGCCACACGGGTACCTGCAGCAAAAATCCAGACCTGTGACCGA